>NMRA01000088.1:204027-333026 GCA_002633005.1 Phoronis australis
CGCTATGATGAAACTTAAGCAGTCTATTCTACCACCACTAATACCTAAAATGAGTTTTTTAGACCTTAAAACTGATTGTCCTTTTATTTTTTATCATAGTCAAGACGAACTTTTAATATACATAACTAGACGGAACGTCTGAAATACGCACCAAATTAAATGTTTGTCTCAAAATAAAAAACTGTTAACTTGTCTGCTGATCTTGTTACTGCAATTGTTTGAAAGGCCAAAACTCCCTCACTGTCGAATTTGAAAAACGTGAAAGGCATAAGGTTATCAGAAGACTGCACAGAAATAGACCTGCTCGAAGCTGCCGCACATTGCACAGCGTACTGTGATCTTGCGATTTTTCTCCGATATACGGCGTATCGAGCGTTATCTTCATTTTACCTGATACTACATGATAGCATTGACATAAAGAGAGTTCGCATCTATGCATCATACTCGCTGGTTCCCTGCGTGCCGCTAGGTGGTCAGTAGCCAGCACGCATGTTGGCTAGGCACGTAGGGGACCAGCAAGTGCATCATATGCCTCGGTTCAGTCCCATGAGGGCGCTGCCTGAGGCTACGTCTCCGTAGGACGTCTCGTAGCACGTGCGCCAGCATAACTCGATTAGCTTACAAAATACAACACTCTTGTTAAAAATACCAGTCATCGAAAACTAGCGGTGTGATCACAGAGTGATGTGTTCTGCATGTACATTACAAAAACCTGAAATTTCCCACGAATGTAGCAGTAAAATTAAGCTTCGCATTAGAGTTGAACAGTCCTATCTTTCTCGTATACGGTGTACATGTAACTATTCTTCGCACTGAAATTGAACCGTTGTTATACTTGCATGTAAATCAACGCGTCTCACATACATACGATACCAAGACCGGGTTTTCTCTGTGGAGTCAGCTTGCTTTAATAATGCAATAAAGCGCGTATTCACTCAAGGGTATTTACACATTGTATCTTGTAGTATTCAATGTTTTCTACATGGCTGGAGTTTGCTTGCGGATAAGCGTTGCCTTTTCCCCACGGAAAAAATGCGATACGAACTCCTACTGTTGCGTGCGTGGAAAAAACGAACTTAACTGATAAGCAGCGTAATTATTTGGTCTTTGGACCGGGTATTATCTGACAGTGTTGGGTAGAGAAAATTTTGTAATGAAAATCGAATGTTGAAGATTTATCGCATGAACTCAAAAATTCTTTGCAAGGGCAAAATTTTCCGTAAAACCCCCAGAAAGACTCGCATGAATGAGCCCTCTGTGAAACGTGCTCAGGGAAATCTCGTGTCCATTTGTTTGATTGATATTCCCCAAAATCCCAGAAGACCCCATGTCATTTGTAAGCAAAAGTTAAATTACACATCCACAAGTTAAATGAGCGTGTAACATCCATACTCTTGATTTAGGCAAACAACTCAGTAATGCATTCAATAATTAACTTTTTGGAAGCTATTTCTTTTGAAATGTCTTTTCAATTCGTCAACAATCAATCAGTAAAACACTTAAGAACGCAACCAGGTGCGCGCTCCATGTACGCGAGAACCTCGCGAAACTAGCGCAAGATCACGGAAAGCCATGCATCGCAAGCGGAGCGCATGATAACACTAACTTCTGTTGCAAGATTCTTGCGTCTTCGGAAATCAGTCAATGTTTTATGTCAATGAGACAGGGGTATAAAGAGACATTATCGGTGACAATTTGCTGTGTATTTGAGATTAGCCTCACTGCAAGGCGGATTCCAAACCATGACAGCGGACGCAGCCTAACACTTTCAGTGCTTATTAGAGATAAAAGCCAATGCGGCAGGCAGCCGCGTGTTTAACTGAGTTAAAAGTCAACTAATAATTTTCCGCGAGACTGAAAGCCCTTGTCAGGAATCGGAGGGTTCTAAAACCCTCATTGTGTCCTTTAAAGCGGTAAATCAAACAGCCTAGATTAAAGATTTTCGACAAAATGTACCTTTAATTAGGCCTAGCTACCCGTCGTAATGCGATGCACTGGATACTAAAGTAATCGTGCTATTGAAAACAGCCAACCGCACGAGAGAGCTGAAGACTCGATACTGAAAAAATCTTAATAGAAAATACTCGATTTTTGTTTTAATGGATATCTAATATAAAGCTGACATTCTATCAGGATGATTGATTGCGCTCTCATTGTATAACTCGTTTTTTTTTCCTCAAACGTTACAATATGCGAAATCGTATAGTGTTAATCTTAAGATGCAACACATTTCTCTTGGAAATAAAAACCTATGGAGAAGTACTGACTATCATGTTTGTCGACTTTAACCCAACATGCAGCCTTGATATTTCTTTTCCCGCATAAATGACGTTATGATAATCTAGGAATTCCCGGAATTCGCTGAGAAATGCGACCATCGTACCTAACTTCTTGTTTTCTCAAAACCGTCTAGTTTTACGAGGAGTGCTAGACACAGCTGAAGACTGGCTTGTTCGGCGTCGAACCATTACGACATCTGGTTACGGTTCACAGAAGGGACGCAATGGGTTTCTGGGCTTAAAACGCAATTTGAGTATTCTTTTTGGGTACGAGCGACGTTACGAAGTTGTTTATTATGACCAGAGATATAAAACATCAGAATCCACCGTGTCTTTGAAATTTTAGGAGAAAGTCTTCCAGAAAATTTTACGTTATATTATAAGATTGCGCAAACACATCCAGCGCTCATAACAGCAGATAAAAAACAAAGAACGTGCTGTTTACAGCCAACATGTGGCTTGATTGATTGAGTTCCCACAAATCTCTAACCGTGAAAATCTTGCCCTGTTTTGGATTTGCAATTTTCAGAAGTCGAGTTTACAACTTTGTAAGTCTCCATGATTGCTCCATTTTCTGTATAAAGTTCAGAGAGTTATTTTGGTGTGTCTAACTAACCGAGTAAAACTTTGTGGTAACTTTTGGACCTGCGAAAACAAGCATAGGCGTTACGGTGTTGACTATTTTCAACAGCAGGAATTTCATGTTGTAGTTCGCTAGAGTAATGAAAGCGAGAAAGTGACTTTCGCTTGTTCCTTGTCCAGATTCGGTGGACAATACATGGTGGCTCATTGATTTAAAAACAGGGGAAGTACTCCTACTTTCAGCCTCTCCCATTGTTTGGTTAGATTAAGTTCATTAATTTATTTTGCTTTTTGTCATCAGCTGGCATCGATTTCCTCCCACGACTTTCTGTACCAGTCGCAGTCAGGTAGGCACAATCGTATTCTTCTTTGCAGTGGGAAATGTATGGGACATGATGTCCTTCATCCAAGGATATTTCAAGAGGTTTGTCGTTTCCGTAAACCATTAGTGCATTCTACCGCACATCAGTGAAAACTTGCCGGAAGTATGCTAGCAGGAAAGGCGTTAAAACGCTGTTTATACCACTCAAAGTTCCCGTCCGCATTACATGGGGTCTGCAGGTGACGATGAACACCTGCCCGCTTAAGATCTGGTCGCCATCTGGCGGGATAATGAATTTCAATATGGCGCGGCTTTTTCGAATATCGACTATTGCCATAACCCTGAGTGAATGATCACGTGGTTCAGCAGGGAAGCCGCAACCATTAACCCGGTACAGAAGTCGAAAATATTTTTCATAAAAGATAAAATTCGTGTAAGTATTTCAACTTTGACTATCTAACTATCTTCGATTTTGCATCTTCACAAATTTTCTCAGTAGCACCATTGTCGAGATAATTCTATTATAACGGATTTAATTTACACTGACCGCGGAATGACTGTTTGAATCGAAACACGCCTTTGCCATCAATTCTCAAGATAAAAGACATTACAAGTTGTAATAGCCACAATGGACTGGTCTTAATAAAAGTATTGATGGTCCTAAGAGATTTATAACGTCTTTTAATGACTAGAATGTTCGCAAAACTGATCATGAAAACACTTAATATACTCCTAGTTTAAGGGTTTTCGAATTGGATGTCGATTTATACCTTCCGTTTCCCAGTACGACTGGTTTAGGGTCCATAAACTGTATTTTACAAAAATCGCTTTTATTCGCCAAATGCCTTCATTTAGTACTGGGCTGCCTTTCATAGACACAAGAATGTCGCGTGTAAATCTAGTGTGGTCACGTGCTTGGCTAGCAATGCATGACGATATCTCGCAAAGTCTTTCGCGATCTTGCGTTTTCGGAGGTTCTTGGGTCAACGGAACACTGTCTCGGTTTTTGTGATTGTGAAGCTAATTAGATCATAGAATTATGTAACTGAATTCAATTTCAACCAAAATTTTTTCGAATCGAGCATACACGAGACAGAAAACCATAACAGAATTAGTCGAATAATAATAATAATAACAAAAAGAGTAATAATAATAATAATAATAATAATAAAATATAAGAACAATAATAATAAGAGGTAGAATAAAATTAATAATTATAATGATAATGATGTTGATGAAGATGATGATCAGACTATCTTACTTGAAAGATAAAAATTAGTACAACTGAAACTTGCTTAGTTGACGACTTATGATTGGCATCAAAATGCCATGGCAGTATGTTACTGATTTTTTAGAAGGACAATTTTATTTTTCCAAAAAATTAAATTACATTATTCGCCTTTCTGGTTGCGTAGGCGTGACTGTCGTAAGATGTAAGACAGAGCTAAAATAGACCAAGCTTAATTAAATCGGTCATTTGTCAAAAGCTTCGCGCAAAATTCTGAAGTTAACGTTTATAGTGCAAACATTTACATTCTATCACGACAGCAACCTGTAGTTCGTAGGTCTACTGCGGAAGCTGATATATCAAATGACAGAACGGTTCCTCATTATGATACGCACGAGTCGCTGAATCGTCCATACGAAATGCGACATTATGCACAAACCACACAAACGTAAATCATGCGGTAAAATGTGGTCAGAAATCAATGTTAACCACTTGTTTTGACTTTGCTCGATGTTTTGTCAACTGTGCTCAAAGAAATTCGGAATGCTATATCTTCACAGTTGGAATATAAAATAATTTTCCCCTGTATTAAAGAAATTTGTATTTAAAAAGGCCATTTTCAAAAAAACGACTACGTTGTCTGTTTCGATTTCGCTAATTGAAACATTCGACTACAATCCTCAACCCCAAAGGGTTAATTCAACAAAACTACCCAAGTTTAGGTTATGTGGCACCTTATCGACGAGTCTGTACATTTAGCCACATATCCACAAACTACAGAATTTTACTCAGCAAAAGTACATATTTTCTGAAAGTATAAATTCTATGGAGTTTGATTTCTGACATTACGCCAATCTGATATTAAATGGGTCACGTGACCTTGCTTTTCAGGAAAATTTTCGGACAGATTCGGCTACCCGTGTATTCTCTGTTGGCCATTTTAGTTTCCGACAGAATAGCCATTGTCCGTCGATTATTCAAAACATGTGGCGGAGATACAGCTGTGTGTGACTGCCTTGTGAAGGTTTATTTTGTAATTTCTGGTGGTGCACCATCCTTTTGTTTCTATATTTCACATGTTTTATGAACTGATTGTAAAAACCTAAATACCCGAAGCTCTTGTGTAATTTACGAAGACACATGATCGGTTCTCGATGACGACTTCCGCCTTACAGACCAATCAGATGTCTTAGCTGGTTGATCCGGCGAAGTCAGCAGGTACAGACATTCTGTGCTCTAGACTGTCGAACACAAAGGGAAGGGTACATGCATTTTTAATACAAGCTCGAATTCCTCTTGAACGTGCTACGCACTTTACTCCGCCGTTCTGTATGCAACGTTTATTTCGCTCCCATAAGGATGGTCTTCATGTGCGTGAAATGTAATTCAATCAAGCACAATAACTACACGATATTAATTACAAATAAGATCCATGCCCTCGACACTAAAAACAAGCCAACATTCACTCTTATGGTGTAACCATTTTAGGCAATCTTAGAGTTGTTTAAGATTTTTTGACATATCGATGGGACTTTAAAAAATCCAAAAGATCTAGCACCCTATAAGGTGAGACTATCCAGATACCAAATAATATGAACAACTATCCAGATACCAGATAATATGAACAACTACCCAGATACCAAATAATAACTTTTCAGCGCGTTCGGTATACAGTATTGACTAGGTGAGATAAGTTCTTAATAAAAATGGCTAACCCATGTACTCGTTGTTAAACAAATTAATTATTGCAATACTGTGATTTAAAGGTTTGGAGAGTGAAGTTTTCATCTGCTCTTTAATTGTGATTTGCAGTAATGTTGTCATGCAACGATAGCTGTCTTGATCACTTCAAACGAGGTGGTTATACATTTGTGTTATGAACGCTATACATCAATCATTCGTTCGTCCGATGAATGTAGGCATTAATCATCAGAAATGACTGATGTGTGGCCTCACCATGTTAATATAACGCCGTTGAACATTTTCTGGAGATTTAACGTGATAGGTCATTTTAATCAAGGTATGACGGAGAGGGAAATATCCGAAACCTACAACATATGTTTCGTATTTTCTGTCGTATGCTGACTTTTTGACAGAACGTTATATGCATCAAAATATACCAATTTCATTCCAGCAAATAAATAATAATCTCCAAATGAAACTCGTCACCTTAAAGGCAAAAATCAAGGCGAATGACTTCGTCACCAAAGTATTCAAAATCTCCTGATGACTTCACTCGTGGAATGTTGTCTCCCGTTGATATTGCGTCAGGTCGACGTGATAGTTTTTGATCAAGCCACCACTTCTGAGCAAATTGCTCCATCTCGATTTGTTACACCAGATCGGATCAAATTATCCCTGTTTAAAGTTGCACATTTTGTTCCTGTGAAAGTGCGCTCACTACCTGATTAGTTACATTTGCAAACGTTGTGACTGCTCCCAAAAATTAAGTTAGCTTACATCCTGAAACACAGTCACTTTTGACAGTCGAAGTTAGGAACACTATAAACAATAGGCCCGTCGTGGATTCAACTCTCCTCTTTTGCGGAGGTAGAAAAATGCATTGCATGACTGACTTACTTACCAAAAGGTCAGGCACTCCTCTGTTGATTGACGAGAGAGCATCGATAGGTTGCTCATTCAGCACTAATTTGCCAATTTGTTGGTGTCAGCATTGCGACTCAAAATGGAATAACACGAGTTTTTGGTATTTCAATGATGAATTGAATGATAATTAGGATATGAGATAGTGACTAGCAAATTTGCATCTGATGAAACAGGTGCCCGTTCTGTAGACGTAGTACTCTCGCGAAAAAGTAAGATCACGCAAGTCGTCGTGAGATATTGCCATGCATTACAAGCGAAGCACGTGGTCACCCTAGTTTTATTCGCGAGATCCTTGCATATACGGAACTTCAGCCGGGATCAAATGTTTGACAAATGTGTTGCGTTGTGGTAAATACTTCAGAATGAGAGAAACGCTATGGTCAATTTTGTAATGAAGAACTGAACCTTTCACGAGACTTCGAAAGAGTAATACGCTATTTAAAAAGCTCAAATGATGTCAGTAGTGAAAGAAATCTCAGTTCATTTAAATCAAAATACAATCAGCATAACGACTAACATAAATGAAGTTTAATATTGAATTTAATTAAGAGAATAAAATCTATCCGTGCATTGATATCTCTGGTCAGGTAGCCATGTAAGACACGCTTTTGGAAATACTACGAACACTGGCCTCATCTATACAGCACTTTCATCTCGTGAGATAGTCAATAACCATCCGAAGCACTTCAAGCGAAAGAAAATTTAAGACATGAACACATAACGCCAAAACATCCATCAGGTTGTTTTCGGGACAAACGCAGCTGTTTTTGACGCTCAGTTTGAGCATTATTATTGGCTTAAGTTACTAATTGCTAGCTGCGTTTTGGAGGCAAAAATGTGTTACTTCTGAAGCGTTTGCTATCATGACATGAACTTTAAGCTTGCCACAAGGGCTCGCAAATCACCATATGCCCTGTCAAACTTTTTAACGAAGTGCGGATAGTATCGCGAGTCTTGGAAAGTATACTATCATGGTTAAACACTAAAAAATGTCATTTGGAAAGTAATATAGGCTAGCGCGACAGCTTACTAGCAACGGGTTTCCTAAATAGACGTCCATGAATTGCCCCGTGACATCATTTCCAAACAACAAACTCAAACGAACGTTGCCAGAAAAACGCGTGCGTGCACGTGTGCGTGTGTGAATGTCGACTAAGCTTTCTCTGAAATCAGTTGCAAGGCAATCGCGTTTGTTTGCCAAATTCATAACAGAATTTGGAAGTTTTATCCTAAAAACGTCATGTTTGTGGAAATCACAACGATATGGAAAATCATGATTAAAAAACATTAAGTCACCTGGTTTCAAACATCCGGGCATTAGTTTCGTGCATACTGTGATCGTCAAAGATTTTTAAAATGGTCATCTTTATGGTTTGACTGATAATGCTTGCAAAAGTGAAAAAATCCGACCCTTGGTTATCTTAGATAATTTTATTTTTTCTTAAATACATTTACGTGTGATCGTTTCATCTAGCATTTTGTGTGTTAATCGCGAATTTATGCAAGGCTTTGGAATATATGCAAGGCTTTGGAATTTATGCAAGGCTTTGGAATTTATGCAAGGCTTTGGAATTTATGCAAGGCTTTGGAATTTATGCAAGGCTTTGGAATTTATGCAAGTGAGAGTTCATAAGGTTTACCAGAGTTGGCACGCGACATTGTCTCCTCGTGTTTACTAGCCCTGTAGGCATGAAATACAACTTGCGTCAAAGACACATAGAAGCTTACTGACGAGTCTATGTATTTAGCCATCTAGAAAACTACAGTGTAAAATATCTGAGACTACTGAGACTCCTGCACAGTTTGTCTTTTGACTTCTTACCAATCGGCCATTAATTGGATCGCGTGACCATGTCTTTTTAGTAAAATTTAGCAAAAGATACTGAAGTTCATTCATAGACAAACAACGGTATCATTTACATGTCGGAAATTTTATATGATACAAATGAAATCTCAAAGACCCTGTTGCAGTTTTATTTTTGTATAACTGAGTTCTTTTTCAAAATAGTCGTAAAAGCTTTACTTTTGATATCCCCTTACGCAAGAGTGAAATATTTTTAGAAAATTGCTAACAATGCACGAAGCATAAATCTTAAAGTTTCACATGAATCGATGAACCGCTTAATATGATTTCCGAAATATGTCAAATCTGGGCATTTTACTAGGGCCCTACCGAACCTTAGCAACATCTTTGTTACGACCCAGCGGTTTTGCACCACCTGGACCGACCCTGCTTCTGTTTTCCATGAGAAGAGTCGGCCGGAGCTCAATGGGGGGCCCCTCATAACAGGACAATCAGCTCGCGCTTTGATTTTGGCCACGTGTCATAATAAAATCTGCCTCATCTCCTAAATCAGATTAGAAATTATTTTTAGGCTTTTAAGACAAATGAACAGCGCGTTATTGATTAAGACCAGACTCGTTGGTTAGTTCCTTGTCGAAGTGGGCTCATTTCTACCAATGCCGAAGCAGTATTGCTGTAAGGGAAATTATAGGATAAATAAAATGCAATGACGTTGTTAAGAAAGAAAAAATAGTCTATATGTACGTCTGTGAAGATAGTTCTTTTTGACATCAGAGAATTCTTTATAGTGCTTAGAGTGGATTCTGTGAGGCACTAGAGTGCTCGAGCACCTCTCGGAATGACAGTGTCGTTACCATGGTCATGGATGACGTCATCACCTGTTGGCAAGAAAATATTCGAGACCCGACAAAATTCTTTACAAAAGGGAGTCTTTTCCGATTTAATTCCCACAAAGGAATTCTCTTTGGAAGTTCGAAATTCTATTGAAAATGCTCTCGTATAAGAATAGTGAAGGTGGTCTGATACACGCTGCAACAGATGTGCGCAGGCCGCTCACCGGTTTTACCAACTACAAAGATGTTTAGCATTGTTTCTATTTTTGAAACTTCGATTACATTTTTGACAACATGCCATCTCTTCCTGCGCTCTTTCAGGCATAATGGGTTAACAGACAACTGTCTAAGAACGTCTACCAAATAGTCGAGTATATCGAATTAACCCCAGAAAAGGGCGATATTTCTGCGCCAAAAATCTACGAAATTGTGGCTTTTCGCCACTGTTACAGCTCCCTACTAATAGGTCTTCGAGTCCACTATCTAAATAAGTGGGTAACCTAATTATTCAGTTGCACTCACCGTTAAAAATATAACTGAGTACCCCGGGATCTGACCATACCTTTGAATTCCTATATCCGCCTAGGTCCCTTGGGCCATGTACCTAGAGCTTACCTGCCAGGACACCGTGAGTTCTGCCTTTGAGTCGATGTCGCAGATGTCATAAAGTGCTGCCGTTAGTTTCACGTTAGATGGACTCTGATAGGCTTCGTAGTTGCTCTGCGCGTTGCCAAACCGAAGGCATAATGTCAAAATCACCTGTAGTGTCCCGCTGAGAAAAACGTCTCTTTCCATGTCTGTTTTCTGTTATGATTTGCAAATCATTAATGAGATAGAAAATCCTCACGAGACAACGCGATTTCCAAGCGTACTCGCGTTTGTCCTTAGTCAGTCCTTTGACCTCTTCAGCAGAGTACAGATACCAGGGTATAAACTAATTAATCGAAGGTTGTCATTTCTTTTGTAACATCTTCGTCGCTTCAAACATCTTTTCCCGTAGATAATAGCAACAATTCCCAAGGACTACAGCAATAGCGTGCTCCGGTGCAGCTCGAACGACCCTCTCGCGTGCGATCGTACATTAAAACTGACAGATCGCCTTCAGATCATGCTTGAGTTCGCTACAGCTCAAACTTATCCATATCGATTTATGAACTGAACTCGTACCTACATACTTGCGATAAAACTGATAATGTGGTTATCGCAAAGTGGGATTAAGCACCCCGTTATGTAACGTTCAAGCTATCAAAACGGATGAAATTTATGAAATGTTATGAATCTCATTACCTCGATGGATTCTATTTGACTAAGTGAAAGGATGAATTGAAACACGATAGCTATGTTAATGTAGTTAATTAATTATTCAAAATTTTTCATTTGCGAACCGCACAAAGTGATACGAGAAAAACACTCGTAGCGATTGAGGCAGACTCTATACAATAAGCAAGTCCAAAAATAGATTAAAACCGCTACAAACTAATTAATGGAATTAACTAATTGGAGAATCTTTATTTTCAATTTCAACCATTTTAAATTGGTTTTGAATTGCTTGGAATAGAAACTAGGGGATGTTTATTCACAAAGTTTTGAATAGTTTCCACGAACACGTCTATGTGTAGTCGACAATATTAACTTCGACAAAAGTAGGCGGTGTTACGATCGCCGCAAATAAATATTCTTTACGAAGAGTGTCACATGACCTAAATTTCCTAGAATGCGACGAAAATAAACAAGTGTCACCGAGCCGCTGAAGCCGAGGAAAGAAAAAACAGGATCTAAATTGCGAGAACTAAAAAACACAACATCATCGCGCAATTTTCGAAAAAATCCACAGACTAGAGTCAAGTTTGCTTTTGTGCCCTACAGTTGCAATTTGTTTACAACTATTCGCTTAGGGATGACAACTGAAAAAGCAGTTTTAATTGGTTCCTGTTTCAACAAGGTGGGGCCCCTTGTTTTCCACGAGACCCCAAGCTGTTAGCCTATTTACCTGAAAGACATTCTTTCAATTACATTCACCAAACAGGATGAGTTTCGTCTCTCGAAAGACATGACTAAAATATAAACATTTCTTAACTTTCAGCCCTGTTCAATGGCGGATTTAGGGGTTTGGGCAAGGGGGCCATGACTTTCCCTAAAATTCTCCCAGATTCCATTTGGCAGTTCGGGGGTACGAATGTCTGACGGGCAAAATCCTGGCTAATACTCTGCGCTACCCCCCAACTCAAAATCCTGGATCTGCCCTGCTGCTTGTGTCACTTTACTAGTACTTAAAAAATAATAAGTGGTTGGGTTTCCTCGGAATCCTCATTACATACACAGTAGAATGACTACCCATAATGCATGAGTCAGCTGTCACTCACTACGGTGGCCATTTTAGGTGGTGGTGCACCACCAAAAATAGAAATAAAAGTAAAAAATCATTATAAACTCATTTAAGTTTGAAATTATTTGGAGTTGTGTTTAATGAGTATAATTTGGGTTAAGTTTCAGCTGAACTATCTTGCTTTAAAATCCGTTTTATGAAGTTTTTAACCAAAATCAAGCGGAAAAGTATCATAATCCAGTACTGTCGAGTCCCCTTGGAGCTCAATGCAAAAATCGTGTGATCTATGTAGTCTGTATAACGATACACTTGAAATTGTTTATTTGTAGTGCGGAGGTGAGGAGGCCGAAAGTGACGTCGGCTATTTTAAAAAATAACAAAACCTTTAGCGTGTCGATTTCACCAGAAATCAATAAGTTTCTGCAACGTATAATCGCCTCCATATTCTGAAAGTTAAGTGGGGATCCGTGACATGTTTTCTCAGTTATGGGAATGAGTTTGCCAATAGAAACCTTCAAACATTCAAATATTCAAACGTTGATCGATCGATTGCACTGAGAGTTTTTATATCAAACCCAATAAACCTTCCGCTCACACAGAGCAGCCGGCTATTATACCAAAAAGCTCGCATAGCGTTCTAAACTTTTGGTTGCACTTTGATTCTCGGCTGCAATACCATCATCGACACTAAAACGAAAGAAATAATTTTTATATGAATACGTAACTGGGATAAAGGGATCCTGCTATCGGATGGATGAAAAGGCTCTTAATTGTTGATTATAACTTCTAATTTCAAGTCAACAAGAAGTTAAACGCAACTGTCCCTTGTATAATAGCCTATATTTGCCCGAGGTTCAACGCAGGGGATCACAAACATTCGCCCACACGGTGTATTCATTGACTATGGCTTTGTTTAGATGCACTGATTTCACATGGCCTCAGACTCGCATCCTTATTTCCTGTTTATCACGTATGGTACCTCATGTTTTCATGCTTTGAAACATTTCAATAAATGACTCACCTTCCTTCAGACTATCAGTGCAAGCATTTGCGTTGTATGTGAAGGCAGTCTCCCCGCAGATAGGCTCTGGAAATTTCTAGGGGCCCAGTATCTCCTTATAATATTAATATCCTTTAGCCAGCGAGGCCTTTGCTATGCATAATAAATTAACTAGATGATCTTTACTCTACGGAAAGGCTTACATGCAACTTTTCAATGTCATTTCAAAGACAAGCTACTAAGGTTACGTGAATGCCGTGTATTTTAAATGAGAATAAGTAATTTTGGCTGTAGATTTTAGCGAGGTCCTAGCGCTATTGAATTCTATCCAGTCTTCCGCCACAAAATTTTATGAAATTTAATCGCGACTCACAATAGGTGTGATTTCTGGACTTGAATATAACAGGCAAATAGTTATTTTTCGAGACCAGGGTCTTCAAGTTGACTCATTTTATTCGCCCTCGCTGGTTCCCTGCGTGTCCGCTAGGGGGTAGAGAACACGCAGGTATCATTTAATTTTCCTCTGGAATTTTTTTACACCGGCGTTTCAGATTGGCTGGTCGAATTCTCAACAGGTAGCGCTTTACGCAAACAAACTGGGATGACTGATGGAGGAAGAGTAAATGTAGTCAGTTGTACAGACAAATCGGTGCTTAATTCATGTTCAAGAAACGCGAAACAGAAAATTGTGGTTGCGCCTTTTCGGAGTGCATTTTTCTGCTGTCGGTGACTTTTGTTGACGTTGCTGTCTTGTATTCACACAGTATGAACAACACACCGGTTAAATCGGGCAGATATGTGTTTATTGTACATGCATCTGCTTCAAGCACGCGGTTATTAAACAAAACTGCAGAAACGAAATAGTTGCTGTTACGGCACTTGCTTGACAAGGCTAAAAAATCGTTCATATAGCCCGAAATTCCCTTTCTTTGTTGTAAAGCTAACCAATGACCGCCGAGGTTACATCAACCAGTGATAAAACACGTGCTACTGAATGATACTTGTGTGTTCTCTACACGCAGGGAACCAGCGAGTTTATTCGCCTAGCATGGTCTCGAAAAATAACGAACTATCATATCTTTAAAGGCAAGACCAAAAATCACTTTTCACGTGAATAAGGAACATGATGATTCCAATTTTATAAAAGTAAATTGTCTAAATCACTAAAAATTTCGTTTTTGGCCCAATGCTGGTTAATTACTGTTTTAATATTTGCGTGTATGACCGTCCGCTCCTAGCAGCGAAACAAGTGCGGGCGCTCTATCAAAGACCGCATTATGGGCGGGGAAGATCCAGTGCGATACCTGAACAGCAGAGAAAATTTGTACCAGAGACAATTCCACTTTTGCCGACACTACCGGTGGTCATTTCTTTCATTCATTGAGAATGTCACAATTGGCTAAATCTAAAATAATGCTTATCCACTGTAGATGATATGCGAGAGGGCGAAAAATTACCCAGGACGATACCGCCTGAACGTGAGACCCTAACCGAGAAAGCAAAATGTGCACACGAGTTGGCGACTTGTCCTTACCGACCACTCTTATGAAAGCTAGGATTTTGTGTTATCTACTTGCTTACAAACACGCAGAGCGACAACTGTTAATCAAAACATTCTCAACGTTTGAAACCACAATTTCACAGTTTCATAACGAGATACGTAACGGTCTCGTTATTCCGTCAGAGCAAGCTGATCACGAAATAGTTTGACCTCAGTGTTCTCCATCGTCACAAAATGCCGGTGAAGCGTTTCCATTAGAGATCACGTGCGTGTTTAGATTCACGTGCCTGCACTCGAAACACTGTGTTTAAAATGATTTCGCTTGTAGGCCCCTATGTACGTGGTTGCGCATAAACTTCAATTAAGTTGAAAGGCAAAGCTGATCTCTATTATAATTGAGCTATGGGAGCAAGTGCCAAACTGGTTATGTGTTTTTCAATTTTAAATGTATTATTTTATCTGCTTGAAATTGAAATCATGTCGACACACCTTCAACCTCAACTCGCAAGTTATTCAAATTGGTTTTACTCAAATATGTCGCATAAGCAAGCGCGTAAAATCAGATAGGTACAGTTTTACAGTCAAACGTAAGGGTTTTTAATATGCAATAGACAACTGTCGTCTTGGTTAACTGCATGAGATTGTTTTCCCAATCACCCAAAACGCAGCATGTAAAATATTGACTGAGTGTAAAAAAAAACGAAAATGCACGTATTAGCTGGTATTCTGAAAATGTCAGTCTTGTTACGTAAAATTATGTCGTTATGTCGCACTGTCCTCATCAGGCGTCACTTTAAAGTTACGGGTCACGACGTGATCAGAACACTGCAACATTACCGCATGGACGGGACTCGGGTAACAAAACTTGAACTCGGTGCCAACAAAACGACATGCGTCCATGAAGTGGTTTTCTTTCTCGTCTTTGGTTTCACTGTCAACCAGAAATTCTCTTCGGGTTAACCTATTCCCGTCAATACACCTTTCGGAAACTTTCTTTTCTAAATCTGAAATGCCGTTTGCTGAAGTCAACAAATTTGTCATCGTTGACGAAAGTTTCGTATTTCGACGTGGTGAATTACAGGTGCTGTCACCTTTTGGCATCATGTGTTTATCAAAAGTGTCGATCATCATGCAGTGGTCACCGTTGAACTTGTTTACATGAATAAACGTGTCTTCTTTCATTTTGCATTTAGTATCAAAATTCTCTGTTTCATCTACCAACGCCGTTACTATTTCGTGTTCTGTACCCAGCTCCGTTTTACAATCGTGGCAGCAACCAATGCGGATATCATCAAGAGATTTTTCAATGTCGTCTGCTGGCAAAAACACTCTCTGTCGTGATCTAGGCTTCAGTGTAGATAAAGACAGAGATCGAGGTCTCGTGTCTGACAGCGCTCCCTCGCGGTCAGGTTTCTTGAGTAAATTCAAACTGGGCTTGTTGGGCAAGGTGAAAGATTTGGATCGTGATCGAGTTTCTTTTTCCTCATTGGCTTCAGAAAGTTGAACTCCATCACGTCGTTGTGTTGCGCCACCTGCTTGGGGATAAGTTTTTGAAGTGTGTGATACATTTGTGTTGACGGCATGTTGTTTGCCAACCATCTGAAATACAGAAGTTTAAATCTTAGGGTGTTTTATCCTATAGGAAATTTTTGCAGTACTTATAGCGCATTCCGTAGAATTTTTTTATGAATGCACGTTTGATAAGAACACAGAGTAGACACTTAAAACTAACCACAAAGGCGTCTCGCTTCTGCCCGCTGTCTGTTGAGTTAACATTAATATACATAACGTCTAATATTCTGCACATGCAATCACCATGGGCGGGAAGAGACTGCGTCTTAACCACCAATCACGTCATTGTATTGTAAGCTTCTCGCGTAGAGAAGGCAGATCTGCCGTCTGGTTTGGAGACGGACGAAAACTTCATTAGATTTGTTTGGTAAAGTTCCATCGAGACGCGCCCATAACTGTTACTTGAGCTTCTTAATTATTCGTTGCATATGACTTGCTGTAATTATTCGATAAGTTCCGTCTACACTGGCAAACTTACCTAACAGTTGTTTGCAAACACAACCAAGTTTGTTGATGTTTTGGAGAATTTGGCAACTAGTCTACATTGACCAGAACGCTTATTTTTTGCCGGCTGAAAACTCTGCCAAACATTTTAGTCGCGTTTGACCACCGGTCTACATGCACTGGCAAGCAATTGTTTGCTTAAACTTGACCAGTCGAACTTCGTCAAGTTTGCAAACAAGAGGTTAACCAGGATAAACCGCGCTATAGAGATCAAATTAACCAACGAGGATTCCCCTGGGTTACGCTTTACGACTTTGGGCCAGTTTCCACTTCAAAGATTCAATTCGGCGAAGTTGAAAAAGCCATTATCTACTTCGGATATAGGCTCATGTGCCTGAAGGCGTGGCAATACGCTAAAAAAGGTTATCCATGAAGAGCAAGTCAATTTTTTAAAAAGAAAACGGATGGGCCTATGTGCGAACTAATGTATGGGCTTACGCAGGGGACATTACTTGGGCTTATATGCGAAAGTTAGACCCATGCACCAATATGCGAACCGCTTGGATAAAAAAAGAGGCATTATTTCTGATATAGGCCCATGGGTTTAAAGGCGCGGCAATATGGTGTCCGTCTATTTGTTTGTGACCGATGTTTGTGTGAGCGGAACTATTGTCTAGTCGATTTATATCTCCCCGCAAATACTATGCGCAGCGTCATCAATAGTTATCGGATACATTTTGATTGGCTGTTTGACAAACAATCACAGCAGTGTCGGGATCTTAAAGAGGCTTGGAACGCGGAAACTCATCAAAAATAACTTTTAAACCATTCCTGACGAAAGCCCATCTCGCAACGTCTACTACAGAGTTATTCACTTTCCCTTTTGAGGGAATTTAAAGAGAAAATCATAAAATTCACGATTTCTGAAATACGCGCTAAGGAAAAACTCTGTAGTCACCGCATACAGTGCACCGCCTCAACTGGGAATAGAGACGGTGGCCATCCCATAGGCCTTTCATACCCCGGAAGCTTTTCGGCGAATTATTCCTTACACTGACTAAATCATCAAAGTCACGTTGTTGTAAGTACCTTTTACGCATACAGGAACACCTTAGGAGGCCGTTGATGTCTTTAATTCCCTCCAACTCGAACAAATACTCCTGTAATCAAACTTTATTCAAACAGTCCTCCGTTCTGCTGCCTAAATCGGCAACTGGCCATTTTTACTCTGCTCGCGCCAGGAGATATGACCTCAATTTTAATTGAACCATGGAATATTCACTATTAAGAATTCGTTCTCAATTTTTGATTGAACATTGGATTTTCAAATTTAATTTGATATTCCAGGAACCTTCAAACGGATCTTACTTGATACTGAGTAGATGCCTGAACACAGTCCTTTATTTCTTTAAGGTTCGTGATTGGAGCCATAGACGGCAACCCAAGCATCAGAATAGCTTGCTGAACTATGACCTCTTGTCTCTGACGAAGGAGATTCAGTTCTTCCGTCCCTGCCTTTGCTGCTTCTATTCGTTCTTGTAGCCTCGACGACCTGAAAATGGATCCCATGGAGTTCCTTCTTGGACGCGGTGGTGAAGCCATTGTTTTAAGACAAGGACTACAGTAGGCCTTCAAAGAAAAATAAATTCACATAAAAACGCATACTAAAAATGACGAAAATATTTTGCTTTTCGTGTGTTATTTCGACATTCTTGTAAAAGTTTAAAGCTGCACTTCCCGTCCTGCGTGAAATCAAGAAACATGTTATTATAAGTTGACAAAGGGGAATTAAAGGGACAATAAACCAGCACCTTCTGACAAACAATAGCTTTTGATTTAAGTAACTAAATGTTATAAATCCGTCTCATCTTTTTCCTAACTAAAGTTGAAATACTATCAAGCTTCAAGTGAAGCGACAGCTCGTTGTCGTTCAGAGTCGAGTCAGTATGGCCGTTAGGAAACTATCGCAGTTACCAATGTCAATTAAAACAAAGAAAAAATGCCACGAGGTTTATTTAAAAAGAAAATACGCCAGTGCATTTAAGTACCGTTCACAGCTGCTTTAGAAATTTATTTGTCGTGCATGGCAGCCTCGGTTTCACTTGGAATTGAGACATAGGCTAGAATTGAACTGAAGAGCTGTTAAATGACTATAAGGGCCAGCCAGTTTTTTTAATCATTTCTTTTATTCGCGGGTTCACAAGATGTTTTTCGTGGTTCATGGCTAAAAAATATTGGCTAAGTTCGATCATGACTTCGTTTATCGGACCAGTAAGAGGAGATGCAGTGTGAAAGGATACTCAGGTTCCTATGGACGCTACATCGTCATCGTGGGCATTCACAGTTTTGAAAGGTTCCTAGACGCTACATCGTCATCGCGGGCATTCACAGTTTTGAATTTAAAGCTGCAATGAATGCGCGTTTCTGTCAAAACAACTTTTGATTTAAACCACTTTACCATTATGAGAATGTATTCAGATTGTTCCATAGACAAATGAGGGGTGATGACAGGGCTTTGGGTGAACCCGACAGTTTGTTGTTTCTCGAGACCTGGGGCCCATTCCAAGAAACTGACTTAAGTTTATTTTTGAATTAAATCTAAGATTTTTCTCAACTTCCAAACTCTGAAACTTCAACACCCGGTAAGTTAGTCAAAATTACGGCAAAACTTAAGTAAAAAAAATTAAGTCAAAATTAAGTCTCTCTTTTTGAAACGGACTCAGACAAATTCAAGTTTTATCTTAAAACTGACTGAACTTTACGATTTGTCTTAGTTAAGTCAGTTTTCTTGGAACGGGCACAAGGCTCATAAAATTTCAGGTGACGCCGTGACCTGAAATTTTATCACCTTGGTCTGAAGAAATAACCGGCAATCAGTTTTTCTCGAATGTCGAGATTATTTCTAAATTTACTAAGGAACATGACAAGACCAATTTTATTTCGGTAGAAGAGCTAAATCAAAATCTGCTTCTTGACTGAAAACACGGATTTAATGCCACTTTAAATATATTAGCGCTTTAAATTAAAAATGTTATGAAGCTAAAAATCATTCTATGTACTCCTGCTCGTTTAACGGAAGTCGTTTCAATGCCTACGCAGGAGTCGGTCATTTAATTACAAGTCGTCGTGGAGGTAACAAAGCCTTTAAAATAGCGCTTGATTGATAAGCCACAAACCACTCTGAGCAAGCTAACGTCCAAATGAAATCAACTAATGGGACATCGATATTAACTTGCGTGGCCAGTCAGGCAGGCTGTCGAGTTGATTTATTTCCAAATAGTTTTATCTATATTAGTTTTAACTGCTATATGCCATAACAGAACATAAAAATGAAATATGGAACAACAAATGGCTGGAAATTTATGTAATTTTTTCAAGTCATCTGAACAAGACGGAAGAATTATAGTACACTAGACCCATGCGCTAAAGTATGAAGTTGCGCCTATATCGGGAAATAGACAAATGCGCCTGCTGATGTGAAGTATTTGAGTAAAACCGAGGAGCACGTATCGGTTGCATAATGGTAAACGTTGACTTGTATTCAATTTCTAACTGGCTTTTATTAAAGATAACCTTTCCGCTTCATTTTAGTTTAAAACTTCCTAAAACGGATTTTAACGCAAGTTCAGTCGAAACTTAAGCGCCTATACGTTAAAGTTATGCAAAACACTTCTGAATGACAAATATTTTCTTTGAAAAAGTAAATTTCAAGTATAGGCATATTGCCCTAAATACGCGCATACATGTAGGATTCTAGAAAAAAATGTCCAAATTTGGCTAACTTCGAAACATCATATCGCAGAAATGGCTGTCCGTATTCATATGAAATTTTCAGATACTGTATGCTTTATGCAATATTCTCCAAAACGATATTATTTAGGAATTTGCATGAGGTTCTATCAAGATCGACTTCATGAATTTCATGAAAAAATACGTTGCATAAAACGAAAACAAAACGATATTTTAGAAAACTGTAACAGCGTTTTTGAGATGTCATCTTGAACATTTATATCAAAATAAATATGTTATGAAGCTAATGAACGAATGTACCTTTCTTTTTTGCTAAAATTCAATAAAAAGATATGGTCACGTGACCCTATAATGGCAGACTGGTAAAGAGTATGGTTGCATGACCCTATAATGGCAGACTGGTAAAGAGTAAAAGAAATCGAATTCTACAGACTTTCTACTTTCAGAAAATATATACTTTTAGTGAGTTAAAATCTACAGTTATGTGTATATTTGGCCAAACGCGAACTTGTCGATAAGCGTAACGTTTATTCAGACTCGAGGCCATCGGCCCACGCACATTACTTACATATCAAACTCAACAATAAAATACAAAAACCTTAATAGGTAGAACCCTTAACTACTACATTTGTCTGACAAATCTAACATTTCTTGCCCTGGTAGCAGCGTCATTTTTGTACAAAACAACTTACCCGTTTAGACGCAGCAATTCCTGTTCTCGCAGATTTAAGGTCAATTGTAGTGTAAATGGATCCGGCAGAATAAATAGCACACCAAGCGCCTTAACCATTAAATCCTGGCGTTATCAATATTATGGTCTTCATAAAACATATTTAATTACCATCAGCACGTTGTCCTGAATAGCATTCCTTTTAACAAACTTTGTGGTTTGTAATGAGAACTTATTTTATCTTGACATAAACTCGAGCCACCTCTCAGCGGAATGTTAGTACTGGGGCTATTTGAGATTAATTATTGTTTGAAAATTCAATTGGATTTGAGGTTTATCGGTCATCCACCCCAGGAATTAAACAAAGCAGTTTAGTTAAGTTCGTATCTGGCATGTTTTGTTTGACATTTCAAACCCGGGCTATTAAAGGTTTAAACGTCAGTTCATTACGTCCACAGGCCACTCATAAAATAATCCCGAAGGCGAACAAGCTGCTTAAGTTGTTTACTTTGTGGTGTAAATGAATAAATGTCGTTCATTAAAGGTGCCATAACACCGCCTTCTGTCAAAAATTAATATTGAGTTTGGTCACTTACTGATCATGTAATTATTGTCTCGAGTTGTCCCCGTCTCATGTTAGAAATGACTTCAGTGTTTGGGAAGAACTGACAGTTCTTGCCTGCTGGAGCCCATGCCTACTATAGCCCATGTCTGCTGGAGCCCGTGCCTGCTGGAGCCCATGTCTGCTGGAGCACATGTCTGCTATAGCCCATGTCTGCTGGAGCCCATGTCTGCAATAGCCCATGTCTGCTGGAGCCCATGTCTGCTATAGCCCATGTCTGCTGAAGCCCATGTCTGCTATAGCCCATGTCTGCTGGAGCCCATGACTGCTATATCCCATGCCTGCTGGAGCCCATGTCTGCTATAGCCCATGTCTGCTGGAGCCCATGTCTGCTGGAGCCCATGCCTGCTGGAGCCCAGGTCTGCTATAGCCCATGTCTGCTATAGCCCAAGTCTGCTGGAGCCCATGTCTGCTATAGCCCCTGTCAGCTGGAGCCCATGTCTGCTGGAGCCCATGTCTGCTATAGCCCATGTCTGCTGGAGCCCGTGCCTGCTGGAGCCCATGTCTGCAATAGCCCATGTCTGCTGGAGCCCATGTCTGCTATAGCCCATGTCAGCTGGAGCTCATGTCTGCTGTAGCCCATGTCTGCTATAGCCCATGTCTGCTGGAGCCTGTGCCTGCTGGAGCCCATGTCTGCTATAGCCCATGTGTGCTGGAGCCCATGTCTGCAAAAGGCCATGCCTGCTGGAGCCCATGCTCTCAGCAGAAAATAACCAGCCCAGTCCAGGTAAGATGTTCTGCTCAGCCTCAAAGAATAACGAACTGCCAGTTTTCTAAATCCAAGAAATCAGAAGCCTAGTTTAAGGTGCATGAAGAAACCAGTTTTTGTGACCACAGTAACATGATACCCCCATCACCCGGAGTCAAAAATAGTTTTTGTCAAAAAGAAGGGTCATAACAATTTAAAAATGTCCAAGCTCAAAATGAATTTTTTATTGCATTATTCTTAAATTATACGATAACTTATGTTTCCCAGAGACCATATACACATACCAGTACAATAAAACACTAAAATTAAATGGGTTCCACTTAACCACTACTTAAACTGAGAGTTGAACTGAAACCTAAATAAAGGATTGTTAAACCATGTAATTAAAATATAAAAAATATAGAGAAAGAAGATTACAGATGTTGGTAACCAAATTCTATTTCTCAACACAACCAGTAACACTTCAACAAGAACGTGTTATGGCATGGTTAAATCAAATAACTTTCTTCAATAACACAACACCTAATATACAGTTCACTTAATGTAGAGATGTCATCCAAACGGTGGGTTGGTGTTACATAGACAGAAGACTATATTAAAATAAATTAAAAAAATAACAAGACACGGCACTATTTCATACCTAGGCAAACATTTTCAGCCATTTTTGGTTGAACAAAACATGTCCTATTAACACGTACAGTCCAATCAAAAATAAAAGCGACGACAATTCAATTTGTACATTGAAAATTATGGACGTGGTATAAAATTAAAAATTGTAAAAAGTCCAATTCAGAATTAGACCAAAACTAAGTGGGCTCAATAGACATGCCATAGAAGTCCATTGCATATGTACCATGACTGCAACGAAACATGTCTCCACATCAACACAGACCATTCTATCAGCAAAACTATGAAGAAACCGATGGCAGATGCTACAAACCTCGACACTTCAAAGTCACATTTCAGTCACTTTTCAGTCACTTTTCAGTCACATTTCAGTCACTTTTCAGTCACACTTCAGTCACTTCCTGCCTTGTACACATTGACACATGGGTGTGCCAACTTTACTTCTGAATAGTTAATATGTTATTTATCATGTTCGATACAATTCAGAGATTACTCCAAGGCTTTGATTGTCCCAATGAGTTGAGCACCACAATAACATCAGTCGCTTTGTCTAGTCACATTACGCACTAGGATGAATACGTAAAATTGCGGTCCACAATTTTGTAGTCTTCAGCTTGTTGAAGTGTAGATAACTACTGACCACACTCTTTCGGACATTGTCTGTTTATAGTAGCACATTTTGGAGACAAAACACGGAGAACGTTCCGTAGACCTAGTTTCTCATGAGAAAAGCAAGAACTCGCAAGACCATGCGGGTGAAAAATGAGCGTTTCGTGAGTATGCTTGAGAGCTTACTAGCAAAATGGCAGCCACTGTAGGGATTAGTCGGTGAGGTTGTACATTCCTTCACAGCGCCCTCAAGTGGTTGGTCTAAGACGTTATGAATAATATAGCGAGGTTGAAGTGTTGAATTGTGGGATTAAACTCTCTGTTCCTGTTCTGTACGCGAAGATTTTTCACCGCGAGTTCAAGGTCACGTCTTGCAGTCTACAGAACTCACTCCAGGTGGCATTTTTAACTCCATTAACTAGTTCATCATTAAGATTTTATCTTTTTTCACTGTCGTCGAACTTGTTCCATTAACCACGAGAAACCTTCAGGAATTCCACTCAGAACCTCAGAGTGACAGCTTATTACCTGTAACAACAATTAAAACAGTAATTAGACAACCCGTGGTATAAAGCTCATGTTAGAGTTGTACATGTCTTCAAAATGGAAGTACAGAGAAACATGAGAACAGTAAAAACTTGAATTTGAACGTTTGAATAAACCAACATTTCCCCGGACACAAAAACCAGCAACATTTTGTTATTATTTTATAAATATTTGGTTTAAACCCTAAAACCCACAAGAGATAGGTCTTTTAATGAAGGGTTGTCAACTTCATACATGGTTCAGATATAAAGTTTATTCAAGTTCCTCTCAGTAATATTCACCTACTCAACAGACAATACTTATATTTGCGAAATGAACAGAAAAAACGATTTAATACACTTCTTTTAAAATCCGTGTGAGAAAAAAAAATTACCTTGGCTTGTAATAAATTTTGTTGAAAACATTTGCACCAGCGAACAAGGAGGATGAAAATGAAATTGGCCAGCTTAAATACAAAAAATATACCTGAGCTCCAAGGCCAAGAACATGTACTTTAACAATACGTAGCAGATGAACCTACCTTCCAAGGTCTGTTGATCTTCCCCAGCTTGAGTCTGTCCACTATGTCTACACAAGACATCCTCTTGCTGGGTTTAGTAAAACATGCCAGGACTAAAACTGGGATGTGAGGAGCAGACCATTTCTCGTTCAACATGGCCAAAAGTTCTCTTCTGTCACAAGATACTGTAACAAGAAGTGACACTGGATTAATGGCTTTTATTTTACAAGCGGGCACTCGAAATCGCAATAAATCAATCGGTGTTGTCATCACGATTTTTGAGCATGGAGGGTTACCACACTCAAATTCTGAGCCATCGTGCTCAGTTTTTTATTGATTGTCATATCAATAATGACTATACAGTATTTGAAGTAGTCTCATCCCATGAAATGACCAATACCTATTGTCACATTCACTCTTCAGCTCGGTGCCAACTGGAATCTGAAGCTTAACATTTCTATCGTAATAATTACCATGATTTTTACTCTGAACTAATCACTTCAAAAAAATTTTAACCAAAAACACAGAAAATGCTGCCCTCTTTGGGACTTAGTTGAATATTGTGATTGACACAATTCTGTCCTTCCTACCGCGTTCAAAATTAATCCTGGT
The DNA here is from genome assembly GCA_002633005.1 of Phoronis australis. Classification (NCBI taxonomy): domain Eukaryota; kingdom Metazoa; phylum Phoronida; family Phoronidae; genus Phoronis; species Phoronis australis. The sequence goes on from NMRA01000088.1 coordinate 229,170, forward strand.
GAGAACATCAGTAGTGTTGGAAGCTACAACACAGCGCCTTTTAATATTAGAATCTCTTATTTTGTTCCACCTTAAAACTGGATGACACCCACAAACCAGGAACATATCAAATTCAACTACACGAAAAAATTACTGACCATAAATACAAGGACATTATTATTTTTATTATTCATGTTGTTATTATCATTGCTACAGCAGTGTTATTCTATTTGAAATCCAATTAATCAATATACAAATAAAACCTACATGATGAATTTCCATCATCAGCGTTCATGGCATACACGAAAGCATCGACGTTTGTACTACACAACTGCCGCACAGATGGCACTAGTTCATAATCATCGTTTTCCAGACCCTCTTCTACATTTCCTTCTCCACGGTACACCAGGAGGCGGTTGTTCTGCATTCTCTGGTCGATGTTTGCGTTTTCTCTCGTTGATTTTACACCACTGTGTAATGGAGAAAGATGAAGTTGTCGGTTGTTGACCTGGAGCGTAACACCACTACCCAGACCTAGAAAGAGAAGTGTAACTTGTGACCAAAAAGCGTGGACGATAATGAAATGCCCGCAACTCAAAAGCATCTTCCCAAATTGAACTGTCCTTTGTAACACCATATAACGGAGGTATGAAGCTACATGTAAGACTGATCAAGTAAAGTAACTGTCAAATGCTCCGAGTTCAGTTGAGTCGGACAAGCGAAAGTTTGTCACATTTTGAATATTTGACGTGCTAGTCAAATGCCATGCCAGGATTTACACTGTGTTGCACAGCAGTGACACTCGATTGGCCTTTGGATGGTACAATAATTCTGTATTATGAATATAATGAATTCTAATTAATTCAACACAGGGAAAATGTTTTAGCAATGTGCATCTCTTATAGAACTACTCACAAAACACTACAAATAGCTATGTCAAGCCCAGGACATATTCTTAATTTTTTGTGATTGACAGGGTATAAAATTTTACCTCCGGGAGAGGTTCCATGCACAAGTCCAATGAGTTTAATGTCTTTATTATTGTTGTACATCATTCTTCCCACCAGATGGTGCTCAGATGAATCTAAGGCAGGGCCAAATATGACCACCCTTGGTGTGTAAGGCCATATAAGGGACTTGACAAGACTGGGAATATTGTGGATGTAGAAGAAATCACGTTTATAGTGAGAGCTACTCTGTGGACAGCACCTGAGGTATCTAGAAAAACAAACACCATCAACAAATAAGGAAACACATCCAAACACATTGTCATTATATCTCAAGTCAGTTTATGACAGCTAGTAGCTCCATCTAGTGTCCAGGCATGGAACCAGCCTATTCAACATTCAGCTGTAAGCAACTTGTTTTCTCGCCACATAAAATCGTGACAACCTGCAAAGTTTCAGCATCATGAACAGCTCAGACTTCAATAACAACAATACTAGTATTTCTGTTCCGTTTTTCCCAAAGCCTAGAAAACACTTCTAATCTATGTAAGGCAAATTTGAGACCAATTTTTAGTACTATCCAGTCTAATTCTGATTGGTATAAAATTCACTGAAGCCAAGAGCAATTGTGGTTTGCATATATTGTTTCAAAATTGACACTAATGACAACATAGACAATTGAAGTCAGAAAAAATGCAACTAAAATGCTCAGCACCTGACACAAATTAAGGGTTGTGCACTGACATTGTCAACACCAACTCACATCTCTTTTTTCGTCCATTCAGAGTTCACCTCTTGATAAATGGCGGGATTCGTCACATGGCTGATGGTATCCCAACTATTCACATCGTGTTTCAATCTGTTCTGCCACAGCACCTGATCACCAGCAAGACAGCACCACTCACGAGACACAGCGGCAGCGCGGCACAAGTCTTTGGCTTCCAGGAAGGAAAATATATGTAGCTTCATATCCACCTATAGAGCAATGTGAAGAAATCATGATACGCTAAATAATCGGGGAGACTAGATGAAGGATGGTGAGATATTTTTCCTGAACTAAACAATCTAAGACCAAATGTCAAATTTTGTACTTGAGATAAATGTTAACCTCAGGAGTTTATTTATGTATAATTTTAGAGAGGACATAGCTTGTCTGCCAGTATAAATGAATATCATGTGAAAATCGCTTTGAGGTGATGAAGTGGTAACATTTTTTCTAAAATCTAATGGTTTATTTACTCCGACCTCTGACCTATTTACTTTGACTTGGTAGTGTAGTGGTTACTGTACTGGACTGACAATCTAAAGGTCAAGGTTCAATGTCAGCTTGTGTCAAAAGAAAATTGACCAGTCACCACTATGAGTGTACAACACACCATGCTTGTTCTTTGAAGAACCAGTAGCGGATTTAGAGGGGGCCAAGGGGGCGATGACCCCCCAAAAAATTCTCCCAGATTCCATTTGGTAGTTCCGGGGTACGAATGCCTGACAGGCAAAATCCTGGCTAATACTCTGCCCTGACCCCTTCCCCCAACTCCAAATCCTGGATCTGCCCCTAAGAATGTTGTAACACTGAAGATGACCGGAGAAGTGACCGAACCAAATGTCATGCCAATGTAAACAGAATAGTGGTTGGTGTAAACAGACCATGAGATTTTAGAAATGAACGTGTAAATGTACTATGATGAAACTAGATCCAATAAAAACAGTTAAGGATTAATAATGATCCATGAAACAGTGGGATAACATTAGATATACAAGTTCATAGACACACGGTTTACTTAAGTTAAGGACACATACACTACATTAATTAACAGAAGATGAAATTTCAACTTTGAAAACTTGAATGTTTGGGCAAAGAAACTAATGGCAGTAGCCTATCAATAAACTCCACAGCAGTTGACAGTGTTTGCAAATTCTAGGACATTGGCTGATCTTGTCAAAATGTTCCACTTCAGGCATTTTGATAGATGACACTGTATTACTTAGTGCATGTGGCTTTAGACGTCACCTATAAGGGGACTGCAACACAATATGATTCAAGATTGAAGTTGACTGTCATAATTCAAACAATACAACAAATTAGGAATTACTAATATTTTCCTAATGCTGCAGTTCAATTTGAGTAAACACTTACGGGTAACGAACCGAACGATGTGGGCTGCTTCTCACATACTGGTTGTTGGTCTACAATGCGAGACGCCAGTTGTGGATTTTTGTTGAGAAGTTGTTGAAAACCACCCGCGACAATGCGTTGGTCCTCGTCCACTCGCAGTTTGTACAGTTTCATTAGTGCCTTGAACGATGTCAGCACAGAACTATTTAATTTTAAATCTTTTCCGTCCTCATTTAAGCTGTAATCGTTGTAACCATTTTCTTGAAAGTTTGGAACCTCTTCCCAACCTGCGCCAGGAAGTTGGCGAGTACACTCGATTTCACGTGGCATCTGTATTTCGATCATTTTAAGGGTCAAACAGAATCCAACTTCTCGACAGTAAACTTCAAAGTCTGATCAAGACTGTGTGTAGCAAATCACGAGACTCGCGTCTATTTAAGCCGACTAAATAGTGACGGGTATAGAATGAAGTCACGCTTATTGTACGTGTCAACTTCCAACGTGGCCAAGTTGACGACTGATCACGTGGTACAAACAAAACCCACTTCCTTGTTTCGCGCGCACATGCAACTTCCGGTTGTTCAGAACGAGGTTGTAGCCCTTTTACTACACGGGCTGGATCTGTAATGGTGGGTCGAGATGTTCATAATATAAATCCATCGTAATCGGTTAATGAATAAAGTCGTGTGATTAAATTTATCCACCATGCTAAACACAAATACATTTTCCTCAGCCTAAGTGGTTTATATTTACTATGCTTTTCGCATTTTATGAACACTACCTCCCCGAAAGTGGACGTACTCCGTGAAATTGCCTGGTCCGTAGACGAAGTGTACAGTATTTTTCGCTGTGAAGTGTTTTTTGAACTGTGTGGTAGCGTGCTTTTATTTATCCCATCGTCTCGAAATTTATGTGATTTCCATCTTTTTGTTATGACAACATCCTGTGCTGTGAAGCTCTGTCGCAGCCAGCTATCAGCCAAGTTGGCTTTTAAACCTAGTTTTAGCTGAAGACACCTAGCTGAATGCACCGGCTCAGGCCCTCAATCACCCGAGGGGAAGAGGTCCTGTGCCTTCTACGAGTGGGGAAAATTCTGCACCCCAATCACCATAAGTAGGACCACCCCATCTCTATTGCAATCCCTCATAAACTTTGCCTGAAGCATCCAAAACTAACTTTTTCAATCACCTGAGGGAAATTTTTGAGCCGCATGAGTGGAATTTCGCTGGATTTTTCATTATTTTTGAGAGGGGAGCTATAACCGGTCAATTTTCGGTCATAAATCAAGGGATTGAGGGCCTGCGACCCCCGCGTTGTTGAAAACTTCAGTCGCCATCGAGACTTAGACGGTTAGACCAGATAAAATTCAAGTAAACGAGTCCCTCTTCAAAAGGACTGCTGGGAACACTGTACATTCCCGTTATTTAGTAAAAACTGGTTCCCGGCAGACATTTTCAAGAGGGACTCGTTTTCTTACCAAGTTGCTCACATGAGAGCCGAGTTCCAAACTGTTAAGCCAAGAGGCTATTGCCACTTGGCAAGCGATTTAGAGAGTTTCTACATGGCTGTTTGTCAAACCTGGAAGTAATGTGTCACAACATGTCTGGTTTCCTGTTGGAGTGCGGAACAACAGGCCATTGTTTTGTGTTGGTCGTCAGAGAACTAGTCAAGAACTTATAATAATTATCAGCTAGTTACCCTTTACGTTAGATGGCCCACGTATTACAACCTTCTCCAATACTAGGAGAATGGAAGTTGTCACTGAATCTTCTCTTTCGGTTGTCACTCATAGGGTGACCACTTCCAATTTCTCTTGAGGTTCGTTTCAATCTTTATTTATAAATTCTATTTGTCAAGGCATCTTAAATTTGCTGTTTAATTGTAGACCAAGGGTACATCCAGTTTTGGAAAGCGGCACAACAAGACACACACGCTGTGTCGTCGCTGTGGCCGCAGCTCCTTTCACATCCAGAAGAAGACATGTGCTCAGTGTGGCTACCCTGGTGCCAGGAAAAGGAAATGTGAGTGAGCGTTAGTGTAGTGTCTAAGCCGTTGTGTTGGGTGCTGTTACACGTTCAGTTACACATTACACAGAAGGGTGTCAAGAGTTCAAACCCCCAAGTGTAGGGTACGGAAAGCCAAAGCGTAAAAAATTCCAGGACACAAATTGTCTGCTCAATAATTAAATTCTCTGCGGGACCAAACAATATACTCAAAACCAAAATTTATTGCGCCAGAAGCTATAATTTTGTAACTATAATAGTCGGTGTTAATATAATAAGCTGTCATGACGGAGGACTGGTATTTTGTTTGATTGCTTTTGTTGTGCAGTTTAGAAACTCAGCATTCAATTGTGTACGGATGACCTTACATAGGTCATTTGATGAAGGGATGGATGCTACATCAACTGTTCTTCAAATTGTTGAATGCATTGAAATCTCTGATTTCGATTTCACTGTACATTTTGAAGAACACACGTTCACTATCAGGACTCGGGATTAGTTGACGTTGCCCTAGGTTTTCCTATCACACTAAGTTGAAGGCACTGTATTTAAAAACGGTTCAACTTTTTTCCTCACTGTTGGCCCAGTACTCTCAATTGGGACTCGCCATGGTGTTTGACATATTTTTGCTTCAAATTCGAAACCTTAAGCAAAGATGTTAAAAGTTTTTCACAAATTTAATGCACCTTTAAAACCAATAGTTACGATAGAAGTCAAATTTCATTATTTTGCTCATGGTTGGAGCTTGTACCAAATTTTAGAAATAAGCAGTACTGGTCGTCTCAAATTCAAGAGTTGCGATCGACAACAAGCAATCATTCACCTCGATATTTCACACTAAGGGGATGCAAGAAAACGTGCCAGCAGTTAGTTCCTATGATTTTATTTACTGGCACGTCTGTTTTCTGACGGCGATCAATACAAATCGGAATGTTCAGTATTTGCGAAATTTGATGAATTCCAAAATCGCCCATGTCCCTATCTCAGTCCAAAAATATCAAATTTTGGCGTGAATTTTGGTGTCATAAATCCTGTGAATCTCCCAAAATAAGGTGTTTTTATTATTGCTTCGTATCCTACAGCCAGAATTAGAAAAAGCAAATGCATTTTCCGTTAAATTTGAACCCAGCTTAGTGCAGAGTTGGACAAGATCGTAAGGCAAGTAACGGCCACTGCACGGCTAAGTTAGTTTTAGATTTTACATGCTTGTTTCCAGTTGGTTCATGTTGAAGGTGCCTATTCCTAGTTCCGCTTGAAAACTGTTGTTACTGTTCTTTCAGTCAATTGGAGTGTGAAAGCTAAGCGCAGGAACACAACAGGCACAGGAAGAATGAGGCATTTGAAGAAAGTCTTCAGGAGATTTAAGTAAGTCCTGTTCTATATCTGAAATCAAACCAACCCACTGAGGGCCTGCTTCGTGTGCAACACCGTCAGTTGGGTTCCGACTTGGATTGAAACCAGTGTGTACAATGCTCCTTTGGTTCCCATTCAGTTTTAGCTTGCACTGTCCCTGGTGGACATTCTGAGAACTACTTGTGTCCGTGTAATGTTTGATTTAAGACTGTTTGAGAAAGTGGCATTATTATTCCTTAGCGTTTACTGCTTTTCCCTTTGTATGTCGCAAGCTGTTTTTTTCTGCTTTCACGAACTGCAGTGCATGGACTTTTGTGTGAAGCGCAGCATGCGGGTTTCTCCCTGAGCAAAATCTAAACACAGAGAAGTGCACGTCATGTTTCCGCACCGTAGTCTGATTTCAGTTAATACCTACAATCAACTACAGTATCTTTCATAAGTAATCGGACAAAATGACTCGTCATTCTCTGTCATGAAGGCCGAGTGCAAGTGGAATTCTCTGTTGGAGTAACTAGAACGACCCTTCAAGATAGGCCGTGATGGGAAACCATATTTTGTTGCAATTCCTTTTGTCCTGTACTGTATGGAATATTATACAAAGTACCACGGTGCATTGGTATTTCAACCCTTCATCTTGTATAACAGATGAGATTCATGCTTTCTAAACACAGGTCAAGATTTTAAACATGACTCAAGGTTTCCAAATCCGACTTGGAACTCTTGGAAAGAGTTGTGGTGGTGGACACCAGAACGCTGTTGGTGAAAACGTGCGATTTACGTGGGAAGCAGTGGGTGAAGGGGACAACAATCCGAGTTGCTAAGATCGACTCTTTAAATTGAGAAACTAGATCACAAGTTGGTGTACAGTAATGGAATGTTTAATTTTCCTTCTAGGAATGGTTTCCGTGAAAACACAGTGGCCAAGTCGAGGAAGAGGGGTGCACCGGCTGCCCCTGCCCAAGCTGTAGCCACCAAATAAACACGAGTTACTTGTAAATTAAAAAAGTCAATAAAAATGTACATAACCATGTTGTATTTTGTTGCGAGTATTAGGCTGTAATGGAGTTATTTTGGTGAATGACAAATTTTTTAGTGTATTAACAAATGCCAACAATTTTAATAAGTTAATGCCTCGGTTATTTTTCTGCTCTGCACATTGGTTGTGCAGTGCTGGGAGGCACTGAAGTTAGTTTGACGTGGTTAAATGTTGAGACTGCTAGACAACGGCTATAGAGAATGTACCCACGTGCAGCCTAAATGGACCTTGAGTTGTATCTGCCTTGAATAAAATGTCAACCTAGCAGTAAATGTAGCTGTGCAATCCTCTCATGGGTAGTGTTTGATAAAATGGCGAATGCTCTAAGTCCTGAACTCAAAAGGCCAAGTGTCATTAAAATGAACCAGCATGGTGTTTGCACCATGTGCAGCATCATCTGAAAATCCTTGTTGTGAGCCAACACTTAGTTTTGTGGTTATAAATATTGCCAGGTAGTGTTCGTTTTTTAAAAATTGGACTTGCACAAACTGCATGTATCTAATGGAGTCGATTGCTTCAATGAGACTTGACCACAATTCCATTTCCACACAACGTGGAATTGTTATGAGGACTTGACTGGGACCTCGGGGGGGAGGAGGGGGGGTCTCGCGCTCAACCAGCTTTTCTACACTTATTTAAAAAAAGGTTTTGTCCAGTCGCATGTTGTGGGTCATAAATTGAGATCATGTTAGTCATATTTCTTCAGACAGCTTTTATCACCAAACCATCGGCTTCATGGGTAGTAAATGTAATTGCCCAAATAGATCTGTGATCCCACACCGGAGTTGCTCCATTGACAACTCCAGACGGTCTCTCACGAGGATTTAACGTTTTGAGCTTAAGGATTTCGGCTTGACCTAATAATCCCAAAGGCTTTGCAGTGAACAAAAGGTTTCTTTAAAATCAAATATATTCATAAATATCAGTGCCATAATGTAACAGGCTGACAATTAATTTTCCACGAAACAAATATATGTACACTGAATCAACAAAGGCATTTGCATTGACACTGCTCATTTCTGTACAAAACATTTTGCAGCACTCTTAAATCAACAATTTTACCAGAACAACACTATCACCTATTGAAGTGTTGGCGCCCGTTTCATGAAAGGAGACTAAGTTATAAAGTAAAAAACTTGATCATATGCTCCACGCAACTATTTTCAGAAAACGAAATCTCACTTGAGCAAAAGTGAAAAGTCTGAGATAATTTTTATAAATACTTTCTAGACTGATATGCCCATAATGACTTTGCTTAACCTTTTACCAGCAATTGAGAGCAGGAGATCAAATTTCTGTCCTCAGTCTTATATCACTTTCATGAAAGGACCTCAAAGCTTCACGTCAGACTGATCAACTGTTACTGTATCTGACCACATTATGTGCATACCACACATTTAGCATAATACCCACCCCAAAATTTTTCAAAATGCCTGTTCAACTAGACTCGACCCTAATTTCTCAATTTAAACAACATGCAAATTAACCCAAACGAATAAGGTAAATTAAGGGTGGCGTGCATCAACTGAAACATATTATTAATTTTCAGTTCTGGAGGTGAGGATGCAAGTTGCAAGTCGGGTGGCAAACATTCCGTTTGTTTAGAAGAATGGATGACGATGTTATCAAAGGAAGTGTATATTTTGGCTGAACCTAAAAAAACGTAAACGATGACATCACAGAAAATAAAAACAATAGCACAACAACTCCCCGCCCCAGGAGAAACGTAACATCATTCCAAATCAAAACATCATATGCCCACATTTCCCATCAAACAATTTCAAACATTTTTAATAAGGCATTACAATTGTGGATCACTTACAGTTAAACTTCTTAAATTCAATATTTTGGCTTGATTTGCTTCTCATTTACAATCAACTAATGACCTTCACACTTAATATTCTGGTTTCTTGCAAATTGCCAAAATTCAACAACCAAATACTTTTGTTCAAGTTTCTTTCCCTTTTACCTGGCACAAAACCACAATGTCTGAACACCGATACTTGCTCCAAAAAGGATTCAGAACCACACAACTTGTGGTCGCTGTAAACCCACCGTACATCAAAAACTTCCGCTTTAGACCACTCACCCGCATCGAGATCATTCCCAGCCCAGAAATCACTCGTCACCAAAATACGGAACAAACTGAGGTCTTGGTAGAGTTCAGCAACGCTAGGACCTTACTAAAATCTAGCCAAAATCACGCATTCTCATTTAAAATACACGGCAATATCTCGCGTAATCTCATGAAGTCTTGCTATTTAGTGAGTTCCTAGCATTACTGAACTCTACCCTGTCCTCCTACATCAAAAGTTTATATCTTTGATCAAACGTGGGTTTGCAGCATCCTCAATGACACATGGCATGTGCATTACCCTGGCACATATCTAGTACAACTTCCCAACACTTGAAGTGGAATTTGCAGAATAATTACTTATCTCAGTGATTGCGTGGTCAAATTAGAAACACAACATATAGCGACGATATGAATATGAAGTAGGTTGACAATTGTCAAATGTTTTTAAGAACGAGTTTTGGGGCGAAAATGATCCGCCACAAATCACTGAACCGTGTCCAGTAAGTATCGTGACGTGGTGCTGGGGAATAACTCTGCATGATGCGGGCTACGTGAGCCCACTAGATAAGTCATTGGTGCAAAGGTTGTCTATTTGCAGATTTTTTTCACGTTTACAAGTTGCCACTGAATACAACTGCACTTTGTTTAGCATAAATTATGTTAAAATAGCACAGTGCTTTAGTTCCTGCTATACATTAGCACAGTTAGGAGCATGCAAATACATCTTTAACTTTTAAAACAAACACGTTTTGATTTAGCCCTTTTCGATCAGAAGAAATAATTAGTAGTTTCGAAACGAAGTGTGTTTACATTTGTTTTCCAAGACTCTACTATAATCAGGGTAGAGATCACTCGGATGCCAAAACTTGTCACATCTTACTGTGAAGTGTCACAAACCATGCTCACAACATAAAACTAAGACACTGTTATTAATTTATCTTGAGTGCTGCAAAAGCAAACGTAATTACAATTAGCTTGTTGCCAGGTGACCTTGATGGCCGACAAGAAGTTTTGCGAGTATTGCACCTACTATGACACAAGTTGCTACAAATCACATATGTAGACACGGACGATCTGCTTGTCTTGTTAACAAAAATATGCAAACTTATATCAACAAGTCTATCTACAAACACGACGCGGCCCAAAAGCACGGCTCGAGTCGCTTCTTGCTGCGTCCTGCGATTCCACTTCCTCTTTATGTATATTTATGTACAGTTCTACTGTCAACGTTAGTTCCTAAGACTGTCATTTCAGTTGTGTTCGTGTAATGACACGGCACAGATGCCGATAATGCCGAGTCTCCCAAATCATCAAATGACATCCGACCCTCACGCAAAACGAGAAAGGAATACTCCTGAATGAAGATGCGCTCGATCACAGCCTACACCCACCCCATCAGTTCTGTTCAGATTAAACAATTATGGATTTCCCAATTTTGACATCTTCGTAAGACGATGCTTGAAACAGTCTTTGTTCTTTAACACACGATATTGGGAAACATTTAAAAATATTAAACTGTGAGCTAGGACATTTGTTCAGATGTTCTTCATCAATTTTCGAGTCGTTTCATTTTTTTAATGATGTTTCGGGACTACTGAGATACGTCTTGAAACACCATTTTGAGTGGCACATTCCACTGATGAAAACCTAACATCAACCGAAGGTGTCACTTTTTTAACTCGGAGTATTCTATCACCACACTATGAGACTGGCGCTGCCATCTAGTGCCCTAGTGCCACCCCGTAATATCAGCGAGCAAGGGCTGTGATGAGACTGGAGCACATCTCAAAGAACTCCAACGTCTGATGAGTTGACGGACTCGGTGAAGGTGGTGGGGTCTCACCCGACTCGGAACTGTCACCTAAAACGTTATGGAAGAGTGGTTACGGAGAAATTCTACGAGTCTCAGCAACGTGGTTTTGAAAGTGCTGAAAGAGCAAGCAACCATCTGCCTAGACTTCTACAACTAAAGGAGTTTCCAAAAATAATAACAAGACCAGTACGTCACATATTGTCAGTGACCCCATCTCTCAGATACGAATACCCTATTTTCCGTACAACCACGAGGCCAAAAATCGCACAATTGGTTCTGGTCTGAGTCCAATTCATTTCACCTGTCATCAGGTGATGCTCGTTGTAAAAAGACTGGTCCAGACCCAATTCAGCTGGTAATAGGTAACCTTTTCTTTTTGAAACCACGGACAACTAAAACATATTGTATCAAAGCAAAAATTTAAAACAAAAATGGCACTGATTGGGCTACATTCATTGACTTAAGAGCTGCACGTTTAGTAAGTTAGTACTTACTCAGACAAAAAATGCATCTGAATGAAGAGATCAACGATCGGGTGCCACTTCACACACCAGTCGCCGATTAAATTTTAAAGTCAGTTCGTCACTCACACTGTGCCAGTCATGTGCCGCAATATTTCATAAAAATGGTTTTCCGAAAAATCTACCTTTCATACAGCTTTGCACAATTCATGGAAAAAACACCCTCAAAGGAGATGCTACCAGTTTTGGCCAGGCACGAAAATAACTGGGAGGCGCTTGTAAGGTCACGAGATTCTCAGGGGAGGGAAATATAAAATGCAATTTCATGTTCTCATACAAAAAGCAATAACACTTGTGCCAGACCAACTTACTACTAAGTGAGACTCTGGACAGATCTTGCAGGTCGTCAGGGTCGGTACTGTAAAGACTTTTGAAGTCGAGCAGGTAGCTTTTGTGGTCCACCTGGTACAGCTGCAGACTCATCTTCACCTGAACACAGAAGCGTAACAACAATGAACTGGAATTGTCTTCATCTGAAGACGGACAAACACAAGTGAACAGAGATTATCTTGGCATGAGAACAGATGTGTTCAGAAATCACATTCCTAAGATGTCAAGACGCTGGTCAACTAGTCTAGTTCTTAACAAAGACAGAATATAGGAAGCTGAACCTTCACGTGAAGACAACAGAACGGAAGGCACTTACTAAAGATAGAATATAGAAAGCTGAACCTTCATGTGAAGACAGAACGGAACGCACGTTCTTAACACATGAAGATGTGAACAAAAATCTCCAAAGCGGGAACACGGAAATTTGTCCACGTAACTAAAACGGTCACTTCCCGCAACACCACATCCCCATTCCGATTCTACTACATTTGTCGACAATGCTGTGTGTCCGTACGACACGTGACCCACAAGTGTAGAAAGCTGGAGTGATTTTCCCTTTTTACGTTAAGATTTGTTTGCCAGTTGCTCCGAGGGCAATAAACTAGTCCTATGAATGAGGCATAATGAATCACTCTTTACTAAAGAATTTGGCTCAGAGGATAGTGAATTAGCAGCACTCCTTTTGAAAACTACGTCGATCCTGTGATGCATTTTTCTGCCTCCCAAAAGAGAAGAGTTGAAAGTGGGAAGAAGGAATTGGTCTTCACTTGAAAATTCAACGAGATTTATAGCGCAGCGAGTAACAAAACGTCAGAACAATTTCTACTCACACTTTTGTTGGTGACTCCATTCTTCTTGCGTACTCGCACGTGAAACGGGTTGATAACCTTCCACTCCTACAACAGCAGTTGTAAACACAAACTGATAAACGTGTAAACAAACACAAAATGACGTAACAATTTCCGGTACATGTATATGTATATATATCCGCTTCCCAGGAGCCTATTCATCTATTTTTTCACTATCGGCAACCTTTCTCAATAAACTCGTGCAGAACTGGTAGTTCAACGAGATAGAACTTTTCCAAATTACTTTTTGGCGTAGAAATTAAATCAACGCTGAATGTACGGAAGCCTGCCGATCCAGTTTATTGCCCGTGACCTACAGGTCTATGGAGATGCTGGGAACACTGCAAAGCTCTTTTGTAAACAGAATGAAGGAACACAAAACTGACAGTGGAGTCCAGCCACAAGTCCACACTAACTATCCGGACAACATCAAGTCTTTATTGCCTAAAGAGCATCATAAAGAATTTGAATATCTCCACTGAATTAAGCATGCTACGACTTTTTAAGTCCACTGTCTTAATTTGCCTATAACATTTGCCCAGGTCATTACTAAATCAAGAGCCTTCGGTCTCCTAAACATCTAATCACACATAAAAAAGCCGAATCTCAATTGCCCTAAACACATCATGACTAATGAATTCGAGCGTTGTCACTGCCCCAAACATGTCACGACTCACAGATTCTAGTGTCTTCATTGCCCTAAACAAATCGTAACTCAAAAAATCGACTGCTTCTTTGCCCTAAACAAGTCACAACTTTCTAAGTTGTGTCTTCATTGTCCTAACAAAGTTATGACAAGTCAAGTGTCTTCATCGCCCTAAACAAGTCACAACTTATCAAGTCGTGGCTTCATTTCCCTCAACAAGTCACAACTTCTGAAGTCGTGGCTTCATTGCCCTAAATGAGTCATAATTTACAAAGTCAAGTGTCTTCCCTGCCGTCAACATACCATTACTTACTAAGTTGAGTGTCTTCATCTCCCTAAACAAGTCACAACTTACAAAGTCAAATCTTCATTACCCTAAAACAAGTCACAACTTACAAAGTCAAATCTTCATTACCCTAAAACAAGTCACAACTTACAAAGCCAAACCTTCATTGCCCTAAAACAAGTCACAACTTAAAAAGTCAAATATACATTGCCCTAAAACAAGTTACGACTTACAAAGTCAAATCTTTATTGCCCTAAAACAATTCATGACTTACAAAGTCGAGTGTCTTCATTGCCCTAAACACCTCATGCATGATGTCGTGAGGCTTGCTCTGAGACCGGATGCCCAGGTGCCATTTGGCCTTCTTCATGGGGGTCAATACCTTGGTCCGCTCTTTCGCGTTGAGCGCCTGCAGCGTATGAGAGACGTCCTTGAGGGCTGAAAATGACAAGAGCTCCCTGTAGCACAACTTCCACGATACCATACAATGTCAACAGTTTCGGCCAAAAATAATTACCAAAATTGCTTTTTTCATTTTCAAAGGTTAAAGATTGTCATGAATGCCCATAATGTTTCAAATAATTTTCCGTTGGTAGTTATATGAACAGAACTTGAATACGCCAAAGCAATCTTTTGGTACCATCTATCATTTATAAAAAAAAGAGGAAATAAAATTTCACCCGTCCCCCATATTGTGTCCTAAACTTGTGAGATAATAGCGTTCTCAGCGGGGTATTACCAACAGTTTGACAAAAAATGGTGTTCAAAATTCTTTTCATAACTTCATGGAGTCAACTAGCTTGTTTGTCAGCTAGCTTGTTTTAGTGAATAACTAATCTATTTTGTCATTCTAACCTTAAAATTTTGCACCTAAACCTGCAAAGGAACAATTTGATTATGCTTAAGATAGATAATTTTGATTCTGACTGAAATCTGGTGGCAAATTTTTAGTACTTATTAGCATATTCAACTGGACAGCAAGTGTCAATTGATATTAGAATTGGCATTGGTACTATTAAAGTTTGTTTGAGTCTGTCATGAATGCTTTGGAGGACTTGTGAAGATACACTGGTAGGAAAGCCACATTTAGAAGTGTTAAAAAGTAGGTCACACCAGTTCAGTATACATTTTTGAAACATACATAGGTATCTCCAGTGCAGTGGATAGGCTTAGGGAATGAACAGTGTTCACTACTGATAATGAACTCTTCTTTGCCTGGAGTTAGGAAATAGTATTGTGGAGAACACTGCAAACAATGCCACTCCAACCAAGGAACAATCCCGAGATCAATTTTAACACCAACTGGTACAAATTAAGTTATGATATGAACCAACTTTGAGGAAATTTACGGTCAAGAAACACAGTGTTGGAAACAGCGTTACAGGCCACAGACCGTCAATTTTCTGGAAACATCCACCTTGCATGTCATCATGTAGTGGAATTCTACCGAGGGACTATTCAGGGAATAACAACAGCAACTCTTCCTTTCGCAAAATGGTAATTTTTGAATTTTCAGAAAGTCAAACATGTTACAAATTAACAGAATGCACCATTCTGCTGTTTTATGACAGCCGCAGTGAACAAATCATGTTAATAACGATTGACGCAGAATTTCAAAAAATATTTTCGGTCCCGTAAACTATCACCAATTTAGTACACAATATGGAGGACAGTTGACATTTAATTTCCTCCCTTTTTCCACGAAGGATAGGTAGCACCGGATTAATGACTTAACTTGCTCAAGCTACGGACAATACCAGCCACCAGACAAATATTTTCAAAAATTGTAGGCATTTATAACAAAGTTGGGCACCCAATTACTGGCAAGATTTTACTGTGGTTCTGTTGAGGAATTTGACAAAGGAAGAAATTTACATTTCCGCCTCATTGCCCGCTTAATAGGCAAAGATTTGGTTCACATTTCAAGAGCCTGAAGAGAAGTTGCTGTACTTTCCCTGGCCAATAGTCTGTGACCTTACGTTAATAGAATAGCAACATTGTACGTAACACGTTGGAAGGCAAAGAAGAGCCATTTCACTCCACCTAATCCTACAGACCACTGGTGCAATACTGTAAGTTTGCTAGGGCGTACTCACGAGGCATCCTCTCGGGATGTGGCCGTACTGGGCTCGTGGCCACCATGAAGGCATCGTTGTTGACGGGCGGGCTCGAGGCGAGGTAGAAATCGCGGATCTCCATCTTGGCCGCTGCAGGGCAATGGGAACGAGTGAAATAAGAGGTAGGGTGGTTTTTAACGATTTTCGTAAAAAAATTTGTTGTGATATTGCAAGGCTTGAAGAATCAGCTCAATTAGTCATCACACAAACCACACACAAAAAAGCATCGGCCAGACGCACAGTAGTCCTTAAACATGACTATTTTGTCAAATGCACTAAAAGTCGAAAAAGCTGTAGTGCTAATTATGAAGAAAAGCGGTGGTGAAATTTCAGCAAAATAATTGCTCATTATTATGGCTGTGAAATTTCGACGACTTACAGAAATAAAAATGTTAACTGTCAATTTATTAAGAAACCTATTGGTAAGCACAAAACATCAAGCAGACGTATCGAACACCAAGCAGACGTGCAGAATGTCAGGCAGAGGGACTAAGCTGTACTCACTTTCGTCTGCTATCCGTTTGTTGTCGACGATCAGGTTATAGGCGATGACCAGCTGGTCGGTGGGATCGCCGCACAGCAGCGCCCTCTGTACCTCCTCGTCCTCGCATTGGAATTTCTGGAAGAGATGCCACAGATCAGAAGTAACAGGCAAGTAAGAGGACAGAGATGAATAGGTAAATGGCATGGGACACATGTGTACGTTTGACTAAGACACTTCTCTCACACTCCGTTTTTCATTTATCTACCCAGGGGAGATAATAACGTAAACGTAATGGGCCTACGTATAGACGAAAATGAAAACAGCTGATAGTAGTACAGTAAAATGGAATGTTAAGTACAATTGCACTTTCAGCATACGCCTTTTATTTGGATAATTAATATAATCCAAAATGTCAACACCATTCAATAGTACATGGGGCAGTAAAACTTTGAACAATTTTCATGCACAAACCTGCGGTATATTCTGTATATAACTAACACATATAAGGACACAAGTCCCATGGGCCTGGTTGCATGAAACAGTCCCAAGTAGGGACTCAACTAAGGTCCCTAAATCTACTGCGTATTTGCGGGCTTGTGAAAACATCGATTGTCCTATCTTATGCTGTTTGAATATCATTACTACGCCAATTTTTAGCTTTGATACAAATCGAGAGTGAAATTCCAGATTGAATTCTCAATATTATTGAAAATAAGTAGGGATCTTTTCATGCAACACTTCCAATTTAAGGAGTAAGTCCCTAACTGTTTTGATTGAATTGAGGGCTCAGTTTTTAATTATAATATTAGAAAATGTCATTATTCAAAGAAGAGCTCATCATAAAGATTAAATTATAAAAAAAATATTACACCGGTGCCTAAAGAACGAAACAAATACGAAAAAGATTTAGGGACCTTAGTTGAGTCCCTATTTGGGACTGTTTCATGCAACCGGGCACTGGAGTACACAGGTGCAAAAAGTCAAACAGAGAACACACGACAGACTGAGTTACATTAAAGATTCTTTGACTGTACAAAAATGAATGCTAACTCCGCCATTTAGTCATTGTTCAAAGACCCACTACAGTGTAACAAATGCTCAATATTTTACATTACAAAATGTCGTTTTGACAATAGCTATATAATACAAGCTATGCAGGCAAGGATGTAAAATTTTCTTTAGTCACTATTGTTTGAAAAAAACAACAAAAACAAAACAAAAGATCATTTTTCCAGCATATTATGTCAATTGAAAAAATTTGATCTATGTCGTCTGCTTCACCAAGAGGCATAATTCAACCATTCACCCACCTCGCAGACCTCCAAGATGGCGTCAACGTCGACAGCGGAGAGATCTTGTTCATCCTGCAGGGGAAATAAGTACTGTGGTAGGTCCAGCTTGAACCAGTCGTGTTCTCTGTGGATGGCAAGAGACAGTGAGGTTAACCGCTACAATTTGCTATTCTATTTTTACTATAAAGCATTAAGTTTTTACTTAATTAGGAACAGACTATCACTGGACATCTTTTCAAGAGGAATGGCCAGACTAATTGGCCTAATAACAAATATTACTAACCACTTTCCCATCCAGTTCTCTAAAACAAAATAGTGCTCCGTAACCCTTGACAACCTTCAAAACAGCATTGGTTGTCAGAGAATTTCACCCTGGCAACATGGTCATCATGGATAGCTCATTTATATGGATTACAAATTGGGTCATACATGAAACACTGATAAACTAAACAACGACGTTTCATGTCAACTTCCTCAACCCTTGTACACACATGACAGTCGATGATTAGCAGTTTTACACACCTTTGAAAAGAGGTGCCAAGAGCTTCTGGAACCTAAACAGTTGCGGTGAGACTCATTTGAAAACGACGGCGTGTACCAGATGCATGCGTGATACAACCTGGATGACACAGTGAATAAGAAGCAGGGGTTACCTGATTTGTTTGACGCTCGTTCTCTTCATGGGGTCGATGTGCAACATCTGAATGAGAAGGTCTACCACCTGCTTGTTCAGGTAATCGGGAATGGCGAAGATACCCGCTGAAACAACGAGGGTGACAGTTAAGCCTTGTCCACAGCTCCAGGTGGAATTACCACAACTCATCAGTTAGGGAGGCAGCCTGGTGAGAATGCGTAAGTCTCTATTACATGACCCCACTCGTCTAATACATGTGCAGCAAATGATCGCACCAGATTTCACTGCTGAGTGACTATAGCCACGGTGGACACCAGCTCCGTTTAAAGCCACATACCATGAAATGCCACCATAAAAGACGCATTTTCCCCTTGTAAAGCGGTTAAAAATGAAAATCGAATTTCAAGCCATTTACTCTCATAAAATCGGTCGCATAACATCCCTTGCCGTGATAGGATTTTATTTCTGTTACCAATAAGAACATCAAAATCACCAGTGCCTCTAGAAAACGCTTCAGAGTATATTGTGGTAGGTCAACTCTAGAAATTGCGTATTCGAAAATGGTACGCATTGTCTAAGACTTGCGTTTCTGGCTCCTTTGGCAGCAATTCAAGATCAGATCAGCGTGTTAAGGTTCTTAAACCTCAAAACGCTTCGGTTAAGAATTCAAAATTGGCAGCTCAAGAGTGGCGGTATGCAGCTTTAACTGAAGTCAACTGTTTGCAGCACCACAGTTGCCACAAAAACAAACCAATGAATCTAATTGGTCTACACCTTCATTAAGTAGATGAGAGAAAGCTTACTCAATGTATTACAGCACACACTGGCCTTGATAACAAACCAAGAGTTTTGCTGCATTTGGCCTCAAGGGCATACTCTCCTCAACTTTGTCTTTTTATGGTCATTACACCTTGCAATTGAATCAGAAGCACATTTTGCATAGTCGCTGAGAATACAGCAACCACTGTGCGCAAATATTCCAAGAGAAAGGAGTAAGTCAATCCCAGAATTCAGTACAAAAACATATATCTGATGACACTCGTCGATATGTTTACCATGTCCGGCAGTCGACAGTTTTAGCTCACAATATTGGTCGTCTGGGAGTGATGTCACAAGACAAGTCAACAGAACATGTTGCTTAATCAGCTGACATGGTGGTCTAAAAAGGCTCGTCTCTAATTTATACACTTTCTCAAATCATAATGTTTTGAGCGGATAACAACGAGTGTACACCTTTAAGAAATCCACCACATTAAACAACGAGAGTACCATGAAACCTACTTACATTTTATTTTTCTAAATAATGTTGGCACATGTTCATCGTCAAAGGGAAGCTGGAACGAATTAGCACAAAACTCGATTAGATGTAAAATAGGTAGCGTTTTTTTCTGCAGCTCACTTAACAAAATGAAGGTAAAACGAGAGGCTTGTAAAAACACGGCATTAACGTGTTTGCAATGTGGAACTAAAAAAAATCAAAAATCACTCACGTGAAACTAATCTGGATTAATGACCTATGGCAGGATGAAACGAACAGCACTGCTCCAGTGTCTTTACATTTATTTCCCAAAAATAATTTCAGCTGGAAATATGTGCTGGGCAAAATGAAGCGAGATGCTTTGTAGCAACCAGCAACCAAATTTTTAGACGATACAATAGCTTTTGCCATGAAAGTCATGCCTAGACAGCAGGCGAGTGGATAAAGAAACACCAAGTGCAGATAAAAAGAAAAATCAGGTCCGATGTCATGGGTGTACCAAATAAGAAAACAGCAAAAGTAATTAATATAATACTGTACACCTAAACTAGCAGAAATAATTTTTGGCACCTTTCAAAGATTTTTGTAAACTTGGCAGATGACACATTTCCATGCAACAGATACAGCTATTCTTCCCTTAGTTAGCACACATCATGCCAGGTAAGTGAAATTCTATTTTGCCCAATTTCTTCACAAAAATAAAGGTTACAAAATTTTCAGACTATCATTAGCATAGTTTGTACTGCATAGGCATTACAAACTACCATTTGTAGCAAAGTAACCAGCTTTTGAAAAACGGAAACGTCACTTTTTTGTGCGAAATAAGCGGAGAATCACCGTAAACCCATCCCTGGCTGCTCATGTCAAAGTTCGGTCGAACAAAAACTGTGACAAGAACTACTTACAGTGCCGCAGAGCAGGGCGTACAGTATCACTCCGCAGCTCCAGATGTCAACCTCAGGGCCAGCATACAGCCTGAAATATCAAGTCACGTAACTAAATTTTGTTCCTAGTTAGGGAACCAATATGAAGCCGCGTGATGAGAAAAACAGACTACTTGCATTGTGAAGTGGATTTCAAGCGCCTAGCTGAACTTTTTCTACATGTATGCACTCGGACTACAAGGATTCAACTGTCGACTTCACTCAGAGTAGATAGTAGTTTATCGGACTAGAAAGTGCTTTAGCCAGAAATCAAATTTATAGACTGTATAATCACTAGTTTGATTTTCTCTTTGGTGCAGATTTGTGTGAAAGTGAAGATTTACCACAGTCCAGCGTAACAGCATTACTTTGTGTAGAACAAAAGTTATCAAAGGCAGCATATTTATTTGATTTATTAACCAATGAGCTTTTTATGATTTTATTGCAGCACAAGTTTCCCACAGCACCGATTGATGGTAATGGGATCGAAGTGTATAAGTCGAAATGATTGGCGTATCTTTCAGCACAAGGGGAATGGTGAAAGCAGTAACCATGCTAAATTGCGAGGCTTTTATAAAGATTCATAAACGGTCTATCCCATCGCATGGAATATAATTATACTGGGATGCCATTGCAGTCTGGGACTTCAGCATCTAATCTCTGGACGCAGTGTTTACTAGGACCAAACACTGGACTAAAGAAGACAAGGCCTATGATGGTTGTGGATTCTGCAACTTGATAAAATCTCCATCAGAAGTGTCCATCAGATTATGAGACTCACCCAAAGCACTTGTAAGTTTACTAATCAGGGCTTGGAATGACCAATGACAAAAAACACGGAAACTTTGAAACTGTTACGGCCCAAATCATGCCCGATAACCAGCCTTGAATTGGTCAATGTGAACCTTTCCCCGACAAAAAATCGGGAGGACTAAAAAAAAGAAAAAAAAAAAAAAACGTTACCACCATCAGTAGCATGCGATTGCGTCCTATTAGCTCGCCCGTCCACTCCCAACCCACACATTTTTGGCTGCAGAGCGGTAGTATTTGTCGCCGCGCTTAACAATAACACGAGACGCCATTGAAAATCCGACCACGCTGTCCCAGATGCCCTGGCAATGTTGACAATTTACGTTCCTCCGAAACATAAAGAGCAACTTCCGCTTTTCGAGGTGAACGTCGTCTGCAACGCCGTGGTAAGAAAAGAATTTGCCGCGGAAATTTTATATCAAATCCGATTTTTTTACGCGGAAATATTTTGAAAAAAGCGGAAAGCACATTTGAAAAAAGCGGAAATCCGCGTTTCCGCGGAAAATTCCAAGCCCTGACTAATTGAATGTTTTCATCTCTACTCTGTCGAGCAATTGAAATGTGAAAGTGCATTTCTTCCACAGTGGGGCATTTTCTGACAGGACGTCCGCCCGCGTTGAAAACAGGAGAGAGCTTTAGCTCCCAGATTTGGATGGATAAAATAGGCTCAAGTGGTTATTGCCTGAAAACTCTACAAAGTCATATTTTTTTGTTGATGCCGGTCGCCGCACACTCCTCGAAGGTAACGTATTTTCCGAGTCGTGCTGGAACCTTGTCACAAGAATCTGCCAATTAAACTAGAGTTCCCAATAATTATAAATAACTAGCTGAACTGCGAGCAACAGTTCCACTTGTATACTCACTTCCCAGAAATGACTTCTGGCGCGGCATAGTTTGGTGAACCACAACTTGTCCGCAGAAATTCACCGTCTGTCATCATGTTTGAAAGACCTGGAACACGACGTCATCACAAATGGTTAATAACATTGGTTAGCACAGTCGGCTTGCTCTTTTTCCGTAAAATTCTCAATAAAATTTAACCATTTCTTGCCAGCTGTGAAATAACACATGAGCCACAGTCACATTTCACATTTTGTAGCAAGCAGCTGGTGTATTGCTAATGAATTGACATTAGCTATACATAGTACTACTGGATTTCCAAGTCAGACGACAAACAGAATTGGGCAAGTCGGCAGTGGATTTTAACCTCGGATCATTTTATGTTCACTCAGGTGCAAAATTGTCTTTCAAATAAAAGTACAAAGACGAGACAAGTATTCAACAATGCTTCTGTATGGCTCTAGCAGGCCGAGTATAGATCACACTATCAACGCTTCAAACCAAGTTTCGTCTATTGCGCAGCATGCTTTTGATCAGAAGCGAATAGTTAACAACATTGAACAGGAACACGTACAGTGTGGTCTGTAAGAAATTCGATATGGTTTGTACAGCATTTGCCGTTGGTCAAGTTTAGCATTGTAAAATTCGTCACGTTTCTAACAAAAATAACGAGGACACTCCCACACACAACCACTTCTGGTACTTCTAACACAACCTTATACAGACTTGTCTAATGTCCTGGTCAGACCAGTGGTCAAGGTCACCATACCCAAGAACGGCTCGACAATCGGCCACTCACATCCAACTGAAAACGTGACGGTTTACTTAAAAAGAGCCACGGGCGCCATTGGCCTATCTTCAAGTTGAGAATCTTGTAAAATTAGGTTGTCTCAGACTTGTGCCAAAGACTGTGAACACTAAAATACCGGAGCTTACCAAAATCAGCAATCTTCACGTTTAGGTACTGATCAAGCAACAGATTCTCTGGCTTCAGATCCCTGTGGACCACCATGTGCCGATGACAGTAGTCAACGCCCGAGATGATCTGTTGGAAGAACCGGCGCGCCTCACTCTCCTTTAGCTGGAACACGGGAGACATCCAGAGTTAAAGGCAGATAGGAAATGCAAGAATAGGGGAGGCAACTGGAGTTGTTGGCATATGGGAATGTGCAAGAACAGGGGAGGCAACTGGAGTTGGTGGCCTATGGAAATGTGCAAGAACAGGGGAGGCAACTGGAGTTATAGTGACAGATGGGTATGAACAAGGATAGACAACAGGAGTTAGCGGCAGATGGGTCTGAGCAAGCAGGAAAGACAACTGGAGTTGGTGGCATATGGAAATGTGCAAGAACAGGGGAGGCAACTGGAGTTATAGTGACAGATGGGTATGAGCAAGGAGAGACAACAGGAGTTCGTGGCAGATGGTTCTGAGCAATAACAGGGGAGACAACAGGAGTTAGTTGCAGACGGGGATGTGCAAGAACAGGGGAGACAACAGGAGTTAGTGGCAGATGGGGATGTGCACTGAAGAATAGGGGAGACAACTGGAGTTAGAGGCAGATGGGGATGTGCAAGGAGACAATTAACTGGGTAATTTTTGTGTTTTGTACGTTCTTGTTTCTTTTCATTCCATAATTACAGCATATGTGTGCATTTAGACCCACACACTTATATCCGAAGTAGTGCATTAATGAAGGACATTTTCTACATATTTTAAATTTTAAGAGCTTTGCATATAGGAGCAGGCAAATAAGCTTCACTGATACAGGTGACCTATCCTTTTGCATATTTGTGTTTATTCAGAAAAGTGGGCTTTTAAACGAAAAGTCATAGCTTTGCTGACTTTGACATTTTTTACTTAAAAGTGTTTTTAAACTTTATGTTAATAAATGCATAGTTCACAAACACCTTTTTTGTTTTTATAAATGATAAATGCACCACAAAAACTGAATTGGTGACAAAAAGTTGACCCTGGGTGGACTTTTAAGAGGACATTTTCCGAACAAAAGCCCCAATATTTGGACACTTGACACCAGAAGTTGTACCACCAAATAAAATGCCCATGGGTGTTTATTGGGCATAATTTGCTGAATAAACGCCCATGGGCATTTCATCGGGTGGGCTTATCTACAGAAAATCCCAGTAGCAGCAAAATCACAGCACTCTAGGTATTGTCAGGATATTGATGTACACGTAGACTAATCATCTCATATAAGAAAAAAGAAGTTCAAAATAACATCTCACCACAAGACTAGGCAACTACGAATACCTGTGGTCTAGAACCGATCAATATGCAGGAATACTACATTGACTGAGCCACGATAGGACACGACTGTGACAAGTTTGTTTTTCAACACAGACAGCATTCTGAATACAAAAAATAACCAATTCGTAACGGAGTAAGAATTGACCACCCCACGTTACAGACGGCCACGTAATACTTTTAAACATACTTTAGCAAGATGCTAAAGTATTTGCAAAAGTTTTGAATAAGAAACACTTAAATGTATTACTAAATGGCATACAAGTAGAAGCATAAACTGAATACAGGAAACAGTGACTTATGTAAGCGATGTTGCGTCCACTTCGCCAGGGATATACCTAAGCCTCAAACACATTGTTGCCATCAGGTTGATTAAGTACGAAAATCAAGACATCAAGCCAAAGTTAGGTTGCCCAATTCTTTATAGCGAGATTTTGAGGACTCAAAAGCCCAGTTTTGCATTAGCACAGCTGAGTTGCTACCAAACGTTCATCAAAATTTGTATGTATACTGGGCAGATGTTGCTAGCTTTTGAGTTGGTCTTGCTAAAAGTGAGAATTCCTATCTAATCATACCAAACAAAATAATGCGCTTTTTGCCAGCAGAGAAATTCCTAGCAACGCAGTCGATACCGGCATCTCACACCTACAGAACTTCTAAAACCTGTCAGGGTTTCTGGATTCATATTGTGCTAGAGGGCAGATGCCATGTAACGGTATATGCAGATTATCTTTGATCTAAATTGAGTGAAATGATTAGGAAAGTCACTCAAATGCTGATGCTGTAATGGTAACTATATGTGTGTTCAAACGAGCCAATGTAGTTCTTTTATTGAAGTACATATGGTATGGTAAATTAGATTTGTTTATTGGGCAGGCCTGCCCCTAAAAATGTGAAGCGCCGATTCTTTAATGATTCTGCTGGTAAGTGTCCAAAAACGCATAGGAAATTGGGGAACCCTCAAAATGTGAAGCGCTGATTCTTCAAAGATTCTGTTGGTAAGTGTCCAAAAATGCATTGGAAATTAGGGAACTATTTGCAAACAGTACATAACAGCAGGGGATTGCGAAAAACACCCCCAGACAACGCCACCTACCTTGCCGTGCTTGACAATATGCTCAAAGAGCTCACCACCGGAGACATATTCCATGACCATGAAGATATCTGTCGGTGTGCTGATTACCTGGTATCTGTAATAGAAACAACGGTTTGAATCACCTAGCAACCACAAAAAAATGAAAATTTCTGATAGTGAACCACAAGGCATATACATACACATACATTATACATATCTAAAGGAATGGAACTTTGTAGGCTTTATACTACTCCAAAATTTGCTCCAATGCTTACAGTTAGAAGAAAGTGGCGAATGCCATATTTGCTTTGCAAGAACGAACTAAAAAACGCTCAAGAGTTAGACATAGTTCATAGTTTTAGTTTGAAAATACACCGACTCTCAGTGTTTAGGAAACCATAAACACTTCTGGAAAGAAAAGCATGCAGACAGACCTATATTCAGAGAATATTCTATATACAACCTCGCGAGATAACAGGCATCAGGGTGGGCCTCTTTTCATTCAGAAATTGCCAGTCAGGGCTCGACATAACGAGCTGCAGGTCGCATTTGCGACCTGAAATTTGAAAATGCGAGCTGAGATTTTTGTCAGCTCGTATAAAGTCGCAAAATGCGACCTGGAATTTCCAACGAATGCGAGCTGAGTTTTTACACTTCTCAACAGATACCCGTCAAATACGAATCACCTCTTGTTAATCCGACCGTTGTTTGGTTGTTGCCAAATACAAGTTCAAAAGAACACTAACNCTGTAATAGAAACAACGGTTTGAATCACCTAGCAACCACAAAAAAATGAAAATTTCTGATAGTGAACCACAAGGCATATACATACACATACATTATACATATCTAAAGGAATGGAACTTTGTAGGCTTTATACTACTCCAAAATTTGCTCCAATGCTTACAGTTAGAAGAAAGTGGCGAATGCCATATTTGCTTTGCAAGAACGAACTAAAAAACGCTCAAGAGTTAGACATAGTTCATAGTTTTAGTTTGAAAATACACCGACTCTCAGTGTTTAGGAAACCATAAACACTTCTGGAAAGAAAAGCATGCAGACAGACCTATATTCAGAGAATATTCTATATACAACCTCGCGAGATAACAGGCATCAGGGTGGGCCTCTTTTCATTCAGAAATTGCCAGTACAATGTGCTGCATTGCGATAGTTTCAAATCAGAGTCACTAAGCAAATGCATCAATTTATAAAACAGTTTAAACGTTCACTCTGCAAGTTCCATTACCGTATTCAAATTTTGACTTTTGAAATCCACAAATCAACGAATGCCAATTACTAAGCAGACTATGGACATTACAATTAACTTCTCACAAGATGGAGCTCCAACGCCTTCCTGGATAGTCTGAACAGCAACATGCATTTTTTCCATTTTCTCAATAAATCATCAAGACCCAAAAACAAATAACAAAAAGAAAATGTTATCCACAATGAGCACACCAGTTTTGAAATAACAGAGAAATGACCTCGTGGAACATCAAAACCAAAGCAACGAATACAAAAGATTCTCGAGAGCATGCTAGTACTTAATTAATCCGCGAAAGAAAACCTCTGGAAGCAAACAATGTTCTGGTATGCTCCGACTCAACAGGACACCGACCACACGTGACCTGAGGCCTGAAGACTGAGAACGAGTGAACAGGCAGACTGGCGTGTTTGCATTCTGGGCCTACAGCTGGGAACCTGATAACCAACAAGTACACTGCAACATTCATAGTATGACGTCTACCACACTCACGTTTGACATTGACCTCATTCTTGGCACGGTAATTCCCCACTCTTTTGTGCAAAAACAATTTTCAAAACGGCCACTTTTTCCAGTTTTCAGTGGCTGATAACATTTTTGCAAATAATCAAAGTTTTCGAATCAGTTGTTTTATGGCATCTGGACATTGAAAACCATGTATGTAATAGAATTAAAGGTTCTAAATCATTATTTTTGTGGAGCTGTTACACAAAAATAGAATTTCTCAGTTGTTGGCAATATTGTGTACCAAATAAGTGAACAATTACCGTAGAAAATTTGAGACACTGAAATTCTAGACAAAAGTGAATTTTCTTGATTCTGGAGACTGGGACATGAGTGATCTTGTTATTCGTCATATTTCTCAAACATCGGACACTGTGTTTTGTATCAACCATCTCAAACTAGCTGCAGGTTTAATTACTGCAAGTGGCTGCCACGCAACGTCACTATAGTGGGTAACATCCAATGAACGACCGGTTATTGCTGATGCCAATTCTTGAATTTGGGACACACAGTATAGCCTATTTCTAAAATTTGATATAACTCCGACCTTGAACAAAATAGTTAATTCTCCACTGCCCCAAACTGGAGAATTGTTACCATCATTCTTTTTCACAAAATAAGAGATTGCACACTTTCACTTTCATCTCGGCTCTTTTACTTAATCATTAAGCGTAACTTTCTAGACAATTCCTTCAACAATGAACATAGTACTGCAACTGGATCATTACAGACGAAACACATGAAGCTTTGTTGGAAACTGTAGCACGCTCGAACTGCTACTGGTTGTAAAAAATGGATGAATATACAATTCATGTGAAAACACAACTCGATTCAGTTAGCAACTGGTCAGGGAAGAAAACCTAACAATCAGCAGCCCTGCAGTTGGACATTTTTAACAAAACAACAGTCTAGTATAGCTAAGCAGCCCAAGATGATCGCACCTCATGCTATATGACTTTTCCTTTAAGTGCCTAGAAGCAAAATCAATACCAACACAGTCGAGGTAATTGTTCTCACACCGTTACCTGCCCACCCACACACAAAGACCCAATAAAATCAAGGTAACACTCTCCAACAAACGTTTTCCAATTTAGCAGCGACATCATGAAATAACCCCTATTGCTAAATGGCAAAAGAGTACGGTATTTGGTCGACAACGATCAGCGACACCTACAATTCCCTTTTATTTTGGATCGACGATTCAATACTGTGGGACTTCATAGCAACTGTCATGCCATCAAATTAACAGTCCTTTGGTGTAATATTCAAACAATTCACGCAAAAATGTTGAACATGGTAAAATACCCATGAGTGAAAGCAATTTTGTTTCGTTTTGTCAACTCATACAACAAGGAAATCTTGATTGGCCATTTTTGTGTTTTTCAATTTTCGATGTCTTAGGCACTCAAAAATACCTTGTTTTCTTCAGCGCTTGGGTAGAATTTCAAAATACTGCACACTTATTTTCAAAATCTATGGCCGAGGGAAAACGTGCCCTAAAGTTTTTATTTACTATCGATTACCAGCTATTCGTAAATACTTGGAATTGTTTTAAAAAATACTATCTTGATTGTTGGTATTTCCGTTGTTTAAGGGTAAATCAACTTTTTTTACAAATCATTGACATAAAACTGACCAAGAGAGTCCCAATTATTGGTCTGTGACACACATACGGACAGGGACTTGCTGCACGTGTTGTGCACTGGGCCCTGTACTTAGTTGATGATCCGGCAAATGTAAAAAATTCACGACATCTGCAACCAAACCCAGGACAGAAAATCACGCCCACCCAGCCAGTAGTTAGCAGTTTTATAGATATTTCACAATCCAAGTAGACTCTGGTCCGACACAAAACCAAAGTAAACAATGACCATTAGATTGCATTCATACTATGCCTCGTGCGCTCACGCCAACTTTTTGAGCTTCTGGTCACGCATCTTTGGAATGTGAAAAGACTATTGCTTTCACAGCAAGTGTAATGTTGTCAATTTTCTATTATTTCCGTTATCAGGACAACATGGTCAAAGTTTAGTAGACAGCAACAGGTGATAAACTTATGTGATAAGGTCTTGGAAATAGACCATAGTGCGCCAGCTCACAGCCACACTGGCTGCGCCTAACACACTGGAGCCTTTATAACGAACCGGAACATGCAAGCAGGACCCAGCATAATAGATTTCCCTTGAAAATGTTTCACTAACAGCCATGGTCATACAGTAACTTGGAAAATACTGGATAGATGACTGTAACCAACTACGTAAAAACAGCCATTTCAAAACTTTCACTGCCATGCACACCTTTCACCGAGTTACGCCGTCATTGCCAAACAGACAAATCAGCAAGTAGGACACTTTCCCATTCTTGATCACGTTAATCCTCAACTTCATGAAAAATAACTACAGTTTAACAATTGTGCCAGACAACAGGAAGACAGTTTTACCAGTTCCCCAACGAACGTAAAGTTCTTCCTTTTTAGCACTTTTGAAGCAACTGCGGTCGATCGCTCAGTACCTGTCAAATTGGAATTCATGCAATGGGTTCTAAACTGTCCACGTCAAAGTTAAACCGAATCAAATTCCAAACAATTCTCATTCAGGATCCAAGTTCAAAAAGTCCGATGTGAGTTAATGTATCGGGACCGTCGGGGTACGGAATTTCAACCAAAACCCACCATTAATCATTGATAATTTCTGACAAGAGCCACTTGCAGGAGCCCCATATTTTGAGAACCCGTTTGATGCCCGTTATTCAGTGGAGAAAACTGGTTCTCAAAATGCAGGTACCGCGCGAGTAATACTACGTTTTTACCGGAAATCTTGAATACTCCATCATCCAAACCTACCGCAACGTATGATGTCAAATTTTAAAATACCATAAAACGATGTGTGTGCATCTAACCCTGAAAGTTTCAAAACAATCCACCAACAAATAACAATTATAGAGCCAACCTCAACATTTGTGTGGCACTAGGAAATGTAGCCCTAAGGAAACATAGCAGTGAAAAGTGTGAAACAGGGGTAACAAAAGAGTGTCCCATTTCTCATTAGATTACGGGCTTCCTAGGCTGTATTCGTCTTCAATTTTTTATACACTAGCTGGCTAACAGTCCTGCAAAAGGAGCTCGCGCCTCACCAGGTCAGGACTCGAGCTTTGTGTTTGCTTACTAGGGGTGTGTGCCGCGAGCAAACACAAATCGACAGCAAAACTGATAATGAGTCCCCGCTTGCAAAAGTACAGAGCAAACAGCACAAGTAACACGGCTGCACAATCTCACGATCTCACGAAGAAATTACAAGGCTTTTTGCCAGAAACCTCAGGAAAAATTAACCAGACAGCACTTTAGAACAAGAAATGTGTTACTTATCTTAAACCACTAAATGAAAATCAGTTTCATCATAATACAATAAATACCAAGTGAAAATATGTACTTTTACAGTACTCAACAAATTATTTGATTGGGTTGTACCGGAAAAGTACTTTTACTTAGCAAAAAGTGCTTGTTTTTCATGTGCACAACGCGCACACCTGACCTGCATCATGCATAATAAAAAAGTACATTCTTTCCCCCAACAAGGTTTAATCAACACAGTGATCTGACAACAAACATACATGCACACACATAGTGCATCAGCATTCTCATTGCAAAAGGACTGAAGCTCAGAGGTGAGGGAGCAAAAGTTCAGAGGTGAGGGGGCAAAAGTTCAGAGGTGAGGGGGCAACACGAGGAAACACTGTTAAGTGCAAGACTACTACGTTCCGTATTGTTCATTACCATCTTCAATAAATACTCAGGTCATACGCATTAGTTGTTCAATAAAAATGATATTTCTGACTCAGGGATATCGCCCACTTTGAGGAAAGGCCAATGTGTCCAACCCCCCCACTCGCTACTCATTGTTGGTCTGGTAAGACTTTCACGAGATTTTTAAGCTATTTTTATCCGAGTGACACAATCAGGAGGTGGTGGGCCTTGTGACTGCAGTGAGCACTGCTTAGAAAAATGTGACTGATATTTAAGTGCTGCGCTAATTCTTCATACAATACATCCGACAAATGAAATTCTACTTGGTTAAATTTCTCCACAAAATAAAGAACATTTCAGTCAATTACAAGGTTGCCAGTATGTAGATGTCACAAAACAAAATTTGCCAAAATACCCGTTATTTGAAAAAAGGTAATCAATACTTGAAAAATACAAAAATGTCCATTTCAGAAATTACTTTTGCCAGTGTGCAAAATCATATTAACTGGTAACAAAGGCTCCCAGGTAGTTTGACCCTAGCTAGGTCATGCTGGGTGATGACCTACTTCCTATGACCTAGTAAGACACCACTGACCACATGTAGTCTGCTAGTAAACATGTTTTGAAGTGATGGCTCCAATAACAAGAAAAAGTTGAGTCATTACAGCTGAGTGTGCCAGCTGGCTGGCTCTGACTGTTATGCAATGCGGAGCCCAGATAACACTGATGATGATGGTCCTGAGACCTTCCAAGGGTAGCATAGACACATGTTGTTAACATATCAACCTTAAATATTTAAATTAGATAATTAAATCTATGTAATATTCTACTTGGATATCATGACTCATTTTCCTGGTATGCATGGCCTTATTGCAGTCTCTTCAATAAAGGTAAAATATCTTTCCAAAAAAAAACAAAGCTAACATCAACATCAAACACTCTAGGCCTGTTCAACTTGCAAAATGTCCAGATTTGGTGACTACACAGGGTTCGACATGACGATGACTGATGAAAAAAGCAATAAAAGGAAAATTTCAGAGGCAAATGAAAGTAAAAATTCATCCAAGAAATTTAAAAAACAGCAGTCTCAACGACAATTTTAGAAACTATTTTTAACTGGATATCCCCATTTCCACAATAATTTTCAAATTTTGAACTGATATTTTTTGGAGATCAAAACTGTCACACTGGAAATGATGTAGGATTTGATAAACTTCATTGTAGAATATTAACAGTTGTCAAGTTACTATGACGACTACACTACCTGTGATGCTGGGGTAGATGAGGAGGTCAACGCAATTAGAATTTTGTCAGTTGAAAGAAAAGAACAAAATAAAAACACTTCAAAGTTGCTGGTAAAGACAAGTGAACCACAGGTCAGGAAATGTAAATTTTATTTCTACTATTCACATATGACAAGTTCAAGAAAACTTGAGTTTTGGTAAATATCTGATTTGAAATGTATAGAGTTGCGCAGAGAAAAACATTTCCTTACACGGCAGGTCAAAATTTAGGAAAACACGTTCGAATCGCAAAACAACGAGGCCGACAGGTTCTGCAGCATTTTGTAAGTATGCTTTTGAAAGTTTAGTCAAAATTCCCCGAGAAAGGTGGGAGTTGCCCACAGAAGGGATTCATTCTCTGCACGGACACAAAGATGGAATGACGCCTAGTCGCCTACCATTACCATATAACACTTTTGCCTCCAGCAAAGAACCAACTTATCAAAATACCGAGTTCTCAATCAAAAGCAAACAAAAAAGCATGAACACTGAACAGACTTCATTATTTAATGGACTGACACAAAACCAATCTCAAAGGTGCATATTTCATCAACCACTATAAGCAAAAGAAAAACTTAAACACCGATAAAACAAATTAAAAAGTATGAACACTTGTTTTACAGTAAGACGGTCCTCAGGCAGCTTTCAACACAACTGCTCTAAAAATCAATTCAAGGCTATTGCCTCGATCAATCAGGCTTTTGGTAGAGCAAATGATTGAGTAAAGTTGTTTTTCCAATGCCTGGCAGAATTGATGATTCAGAGCAGATCCAGCCAGGTCAGGAAATCCCTGGCATGATAAAGAGGCTGAGTAGAGAAAGTAAACAAACATGTTTTTCTGACAGTGGGCTAGATGAGATCTAGTTTCAGGGGAGATAACCTGCAGTTGATGGCCGTGGTTACCACAGAGGAAAAATGCAGTTCTGTCATTCATGGTCGGGGGCACAGATAAGATGCTGCAAACAGCGTGGAGAGTATCTGACTGAAACTTCCCATCAATACCTTTGACAAATGAACCAAAAAAAAGCCTGAGGCAAAATAATTAGCAAAACTAGAGATCGTTTCCACACCACATGTCAGAACAAGAACCCACGAAGATTTGAGAAAGCCTTATAAATTCTTTTGAACAGGTGACCAAGAGACTGAGGAAAAAGTGGCAAAAACCATAGAATGAAGCAGAGTCAATGAACAAGGCCCTTGTTCACCTGAGCCAGTGTTCTCCATAAAAGAAAATTCAAACTTGACTGGAATTACAAAATCCATAGACGTGTTCGAAAGTCCATGTCCATACTGCGGGGAGTTCGTATATCAAGTCTTGAAATAAATGCGTTGAACTGGTACCAAAAGTCCTAAATGTCCCAATTTGTTTTAAGAAATGAATATTCTCACAAAACTTCAAACTAGTTGCATAGGACTTCAAACCGGACACTTATCACAACAAAATTCACACTCAACCCAGTGAGTAGTCATAACAGGTTGTGGAGAGCACGGTTTACCGGAAAGGTTCCTGACCTTCTGATATGGAAATTTTTCCAATGAGGAAAAAATATCCTCTCCTTGGTCACCATAGTTATTAGGATTCAAATAGTCCCTTTAAAGAACCAAAACAAAAGGTTCCACCACAAAACATGAACTAAATCAAAGGTGGCATTGTTGACAACCATTGGTTGCCGGCACAAACCTACAACGAATTTTACAAAACAAGGTGGGCGTCTTGTGGGTTAAGCGATAGATACAGGCAGGAGTTGGGTTCAACGGGTCCCTTGACAAGCTATTGTGATCAGTACCCTAGCCCAGCTCGGCACTTCAAATCCATGGCACTGTTCCTTAATTGACCAATTGCAAGCTCCCCCACCTTGCAAAAAGTCACGTGACACCTGACAAACAATAAGTTTTACCCGACAACGTGTTGTTTGTCGGGTAAAATGGTGGCTTGGAAACAAAGGTGTGTCAAGAATGTTGCATTCTGATTGGTGAGTTAAGCCGTCACTCAAAATCCTGGCGATAGGTCAGCTGAGCGTGGTCCTACTGCTATGCTACATAGTATACACAGAAGCTCATCAGTTTGAATGTTGGTATTCTCCACTGGAAAATTTACACTCCTCAGTAAACTTCTGATTTCAAGCAATTCAAAAGGTACACGTCCATACTGTGGGGGTTGGCACACGAAATCAGTGCCCGATTTCACTGAAAATTCTTAAAGAATGACTTAACTCCAACGAGATCAAACCAATCTCATTGATTTTAAAACTTGCCACAGCAAAATCCGAAGATGTTACCGTGACAAATTAAGAGAGATTGTAGTCTTGACAAGAGGCGATCTTATTGGCTATCTTTTAACTAGTTGTAAGCATGTTCACCTATCAAGGCTATAGTTGATGTCACTAGAGACCCTGATTATCCGCAATAATGAAAAAACTAACGGAATTCACGGAATTGGACTTCTCTCATGAAATAAGGTTACGATAGCAGATACCGTGATTCTCGGACATAAAAATTAAAAATAATACATCAAATGCATTACCAGGGACTGATTCTGGACGCAGAAATTGAAGAACAATCATTTTGAAGCAGACAAGTTCATGTAATTGTGCATTATTTCTAATTTACAAAACAAATAAAACAAAACTTTCTGTTTGCTAAAAAAGATTGGTTTTTAAGGACAGTCTCAAGGTCTTGCCCTTGCTAGAATTTTGGTAATTCAGATGTGACCACCATGCCCAAATTCAGCACGTTTGGAGACATATTGTCCGTAATTTTGGCACACGAAAACATCGAATTGTAACAAATGGCGCCACGCAAAGGTAATATTGGGACTGAGCAGATGTAGTAAAAAGTACTCACAGTTTGATGATGTGGGGATGCCTGAACAACTTCAGGTTCTGTATCTCTCGCCGAATTTTGCTGACTACATCGAGATTTTTTATCTTCTGTCGATTCAGTATCTTTACCGCCACCTGGTGGCCAGTCAAATGATGTTTTCCAACTGAAACGAAATCACACATCATGAATCACACGTATGCCAGGATGTCATGGTCAAGCACAAAATGTTACATCGTTTCATAAAATCTCATCACTTAGGACAAATATAATGGCTAAAATTGACCATTTCTTCATTTTCATACGTACTTAACATTGTTGTGAGAGCCCCCGCGGAAGCTATCCAAAAATTGCCTTATGATAGCTGTGATACAAAACTAGGACAAAGTAAAGCAACCAACCAGGGAAAAATATTCACTCGTCTGCTATATATTGTGAGATTTTACTGCATGCTGCAAGGTGCCCCAGGGTAAAAGCATCGAGTAAACAGTCATGAATTGAAGGGGCAACAGACCTTATGCGAAGCAAGGTATTTTTTCACACTTCAGCCGTTTATCATTACAGAAACCACCTCCTACACACTCTGACTTTTCGTATATATGACTTTGTATATGTACAACTCTTGTAGACAATTAATAAGAGAGTCTATGACAGGTGTTCTGGCACAACTTCCAGCGCTGAAGGAAAACCAGTGGTATATACGAAGTCATGAAGAACAGCCAGAGTGCGTAAACAGGGATTAAAGAAGACGCCATCCTGGTTTTACGTGTACAAAGCGGTAGATCTTTTGAAAAGCTATTGAACAACATCTATGGCAAAAAAATCTCCAGTATGGGACGGTGGAAAAATAATAACTTAGCTGAAGGTCATAGCTTGAACCAAATTCGAAAATTTCACAACATTGGGTATCCCAAATTTAAGGACAGTGGCAGCAGTTTTTACTGATGTGTAAGTGCTCGGTGTTACTTTTAATAGGCTTCCAAATATATTTTCTAACCCTGTTCTGCAAAAACAAGCACTGGTCCACAATTTGAGAGCAATCATACACCCATGTAAGTGACTATTGCCATTTTTGCCAAACTAAAACAAGAATGCGTAACGGCATAGTGGGAAAACAGTAAGACAAAACCATCCGCAATCACTCCACTGTTTGGCAATCATCCAAATGCAGATACCATTCTTGCAAAAAAACATGCACTGTTGATTTCATCGTTTGCCATCCAGACTTCGATCGATCAATGACCACTCTTTGTAAAGCAACTTTTGGATTAATAACTTATCGCCTGCCACGAGTGTTTCAAATCCGTTTTACAGAAATCTTTATGGAAACATCCGGGTGACCTTTTTAACACCTAAATATCAATTTGCAGCCACAAGGGTGTCACAAATCAATTCAAAACACCACAAAAAGCAACCACACACAAGTACGGCAAGATATCACCAATTTACCTGGTAGTATGGTACAATTGCTTATTATACATGACAGAACAGTAAATTTTTATTCATTTTATTGTTCCATTCACATCACAGACTAGATTCTTGTCAATACCACAGGAACAGTACAAAATAAAAGTACTCCAACAGAATACTATTTCCCGAGCAACGACTACTGATAATAACCAAAAGGGCAGAAAACTTCTAATTGCAGAAAGGCTTAGCCACCTTGCTTACTTCCCTCCTATCATTCTCGGTCATATAGGAAGACTACTCTAATTCGACTTCTGCCAAGCAGTCATGACAAAGATTCCAGGTCACTTTGTCTGAATACTTTTGGCAGGCACTATATATAATTCACCACTCGATTTGGCCAATGCGACTTAGGCTGGAAAAAAATCCAAGTTGCCACAAGGTCGTCACTGCGAGAATCAAAGTCAGACAATAATTCCTTTTAAATTCGTTTTAAGGTTCGAACTTAAATTACTGACAGTTTTCCAAGATTTATTGTCTCTGATTCACAATTATACCGTTTATTCTGTGACATCACACATTTGCCACCACTTTTAAATTACGACACGAAGTTAACAGATAGAAGTTTTATTCTTGGATGACGAACTGTCACGCCGCCAGATAGGGAACCTCGGACTTGACTTAGGCGCATGAGATTTTCAGTTTTAGCAACCTCAGATTTCATTTGATGTATTGGATTTTTGTTAGGTCGCCAAATGCGACTTGGATTTTAACTAAGCGTAGAGTGCTGCACCTGCGAACATTCAAAAATGAACAAGCAGGACATCTGGACTTACACTACACTGTAAGAAAAAGTGCACTGAGCACCAAGAAACATTATGCCCTAAATTTTTTATCATTATTTAATAGTCGTGTGTGTAAAATGGAGCAGAGAAATGAGGGTATATTGCGTAGACCCAGGATTCAGCCCAATTCTCATTTGTTTGCAAATCACAAAAATCGCACTTCTTCTCGATTGTCGCCAAACAAAATCTGAAATACGGGTAGCCAAAACAAGCCCTGATGTTGTATTTTTTGCAAAAACTGACCGGTAGGAATGACAAACAAACGGCGCCAAGAGAAGTTTTTCGCAAGGAAGTGCCATTAAGCAGCAGCCCATTCCTGCAATGCGTAAGAAACTGAGTAAACTAGAAACAAAAGAACACTATCCCATTGACTAATAAGGGCGTTGACCTACTGGAGACAATGACTAATAACAGGGTAACTAAACAAGTCTACGTGACATTTAAATATGTAAACAACAGGTTTAGCATGAAATGTCTTGTGTTTTATCAAAAAGACCTCTCCCTCAGGGACTCTTCAAAATGCGAACAGCTGTAGAGTCTCCTCGACTGTCTTGATACCCATGTACACAGAGCCAGAGTCTATGGGGGGGGGGGGGGNGTAGGTAAGCACCAACTCAGGAGGTCATTTTGCTGTCTCGGGGATCATGGGATGATAGCAAGGGGGAGTGGTTGATCCTAATTACTCAGGGTATAGCATTGGTCTGGACTTTCATGAGTGAGGGACTATACCTACCCTTCACACATGAACAGAACTGGTTCCAGCAAAACACTTGGTCACAGAGTACTGCAAAACCTTGGAAAGAACCATCCAGCAAACAACTTAAATCCAACAAAAAGACTGGGTTTTAGACTACATTTTATACTAATTGGACAACAAGTATTGTTCCAACATTAAACTCAGTTGATAGGACTGGCGACACTCTAAAACCAAATCAGTAATCAGACACCACGAGCTGACCATGAAGTATCCAAGGGATTGCATACCCAAGGTTCTCCCTGAGCAAAACTCAAAAATGGCGTAAATTCCATATCATGTTTTTGTATCTCGATTTCTTTTTAATAATTCAGAAAAACAACGATTAGTTACACATTGTAGAATGAATTTTCATAGCTGGCGCCGTTACGTTGTACCTTTTGGCGGCCTAATTTTTCTCGAGAGCCTAGCTTTCAAGACCATCCGGGGCTTTTCTTCGGGGCACTGGGGATCTCCAGTGGAGTTAAGACGACTGCCTCGCGCCACCCACAGGTGCATGTGATGCAGAGACCCCCAGTGCCATAATGAACAGCCCAAGATGGGCTCGAAAGCTAAGTTCTCGAGAAAAATTAGGCCGGCGAAAGGTAATAATTATTATTTCAAAAGTTACACAGTATTTTCACTTGCTGGGCATGTCACTATCATTTTCCGTGCAAAATAATAAAAATAGGTACCCCTATGCAGCACCATTTCAATCATTTGTCTTGTAACTCTGGCTTTTCAAACATAGTGCAAAACACTTCAAACAGATCACCGGGAGGGGTGACTTCAAACCCACGAAGCTTGACCCAGTTTGCACAGACAAAGTTCAAGACACTGAGAATACCATGGATCTATGAACTAATTTGATAAACTGCTAATTCATCAGCATAAAACCTGACCCGCTGCCACAGACATGACCTCAGTCACACTACACTCAGCTATTAGGGGTCTACCTGTATAACATCAGCTGTGTTCTGTGGTTTGACTCGGTCATGACCTACTTTTTGAGTTTGACAGACTGACAGCCCTTTTGCTGGAATGACGGCAAATCCGTCACCAGCTCGAGAGTATAATGCAATCATAAACCATACAAACTTTGATCACGTGTGATGCAACAATTGCTAATTCAAGCAAGCACAAAGATAATGTAACACTACTCTTTAAAATTTGGTTTCTGCATGAGAACAGGTCAGTACCAGAAAACAGTGTTTCAGAAAACCAAAAGATGCAGAATTCTTGGTGGATGACGGTCAGTCTCCAACCCATAAGAAAATGAGCCAGAATTCTCAGTCATGATGGCTGGGCGAAACTCACATTCATTGCCAGAGTAGACTTTCCTCATGACTGAGAATTAAAAGAAATTCACAGGAAAGTTAGTAAGGTGTAATTAGAATTTTGCCATCTTCATAGTTTGCCCGTTTTGCAGCAAAATTAGCCGTCATGATAGGGTAAAGCGGGGAAAGCGGTATTTTGTGATTACTTTTTTCTTGCACTGAACATATTCACAGCTAATCACTCAGCAACTTCAACCACCAGGACAACCAAACACTAATTGTAAACAAACACAGAACAGCTGTTCACAATGATAGATCATGAGGTCATTGACATTAGTACTTTCAGGAAGCCAATTGCCTGCCACAATACCTGCAGTCACAATCCCGCATTGACGTTCATTAAACCTTCAAAATCGACCTTTTGCTAATCAGTAGGCAATAACTTTTGCCAAAGTTTCTTAGTTGTAACTGAGCTTTGCATGGCCTATTTATGGAAAACCTGTGTGGCTCTTGTAAACCTCATGCGGGGTTTCCAAGGGTGAACACATCCGAAGTGGAGCAATGAGTCAGGCAAGGTTTTTTGAACATATAGTTCGGCTGCAGACGAACAGTTCAACAACTTCTAAAACTAAATTTTCCACCACAAGACTTTGATTTATTCTAGCTTGCAGTTGGCGAAGTAATGGCTTGACCGAGTTAGCGCCATCTGTTGCTTAACAGGAACAGAATCAAATACTCCTGCTGCCATCTGGTGGCTAAAGGTACTTCCACTTTGCAACATAATGAAGGGGATTATTTTGACTTCAAGCACAATATCAAGCGCAATAAACAATGAGGCATTTTGCATGTCAATTAGGAGTACATCAGTCAGACTTATATTAAACTCCATTGCTGAGGTAAGCGAACGGTTTCTTTCCATTCCATCTACGACAAAAGTTGTGGCACTGTCCTGGTGTTTTCATCAGGTATTGAAGCCAAAAAATAGAAAGGCCATGCAAATTTAGAACTGTTCATGACAACTGTGTGCAGTGTTCACAAAAATAGCAGCAACTGATCAAATATAGAATAGTTGCGGCTTAGCAAATAGCTTTGACGATTTAAGGCATTCTTCAGCAAAAATAACGCATGACCATCCTTAAATAGACATTATCTCAACAGCAGCGCAGCCGATAACATGAACGACAGCACTGCACCAGTATTGACAAAGCTTGCACAACAAAAAAAATAAGTGACCACAACAAAATTTATCAGGCATAAAATTTTCTTTCGTTGAATTTCTCAACAAAAATGGCTTTACAGGATAAAATACTTTACAGTACACCAAACTTTTGAGTATTTCCTGGGGTGTATAAAGCCTTGGAAAGGTAGACGAATGTCAATTTTAGCAATTCCCAAAATAAAGAAATTTTACTGTAATTGGTGTTTGAGAAAATGAATACAGATCTGCCCACTTTCTTAACAGCAGTGGATACTTCGCTAGTCTATGTAGGTTACCAATAAGTAGCAAGATTTCACTTTTTACTTAGTGTATGCGGCCATAATGCAGCCAGACACACACCTCAAATAACATTAAAAAATTCCACAATAACAAAACGTCACTGATTATTGTCTAGCATGCAAATTTCGTGAAAATGGGCCATTAACTTTTTCACTGCGGTCAGCATTAGTCTACCTCTCTGAAAGCAGCCGGTTATTCATTACGGAGTTGTAGAATCAGCATTTCAGCAGACAGTCGGATTACGTAACTTTTTTGGCCTCCTCCTCACATCCAAAGTCCTTATCGATATTCAGAGCACTGGAGGTATAGTGAATGGCAAAAGTAGACAGACAGACAAAATTCTGTCTTCCTATCATGTCCATTAATCCTTTTATGGCAAGCATAATGCCTATAGACTCGGCATTTCAGTAAAATCATGTTTATTGGAATAGTGCTTTCACCTCAGTTTTCGAGTACAAAACCCCTCCAGTCTGTCATTGGGGCGTGCGGTCAATGACAACTAAAACTGAATTTACTTGTTCCCAGCTACCATTGTGAGGAATACCAGGCTATTACGCAAGACAAGTTCTGTAGTTATTTGGTTTCAAAATTTGAACTCTGGTTTTGAACCATAAGTCAAGCACACGGTACAATCGTTCTTGCTTTCTTTCTCTTGAGCTTGTCCCGGACAACAGCGGGTCTAGAAAAGTGGGCCATTAATTGATCACTTCACAGACTACTTCAGAAGATGTTCCTTTGTTCTTGATTGAAAGCCAGATTTGGAATAATATACTGGGCTCAAGGTCAATGACCACTAACACATTCTACTTTTCCCCAACGCCCCTTGACGTTGGATCTGAATTGTAAATGTAGAACTTAAAAGTCAGCCAGGCAACCTTTGGTACAGGGAAAATTCACAGATCGAGAATTTCGTCTAAGAAATTCCATGTCGAAATTTCAGGTCAAACTCGGGAATTCTAGACTGAAGAAAAAGTTCCTAAAATCGACACTAGGGACAGTTTTTCGAATTTTGGTCAACTTCTACTTTAATTTGCTTTAATTGAAAAGTGAGCAACCAAGTTACAAATAGTTTAGATTTAACCAATTCAATCTCATTTCTATTATCTTCAGTTTCGAATTCTAGGTGATTTTTGAGTTTCAATGTATGTAGCAAACAAACTCGAACCGAGCACGTGTCGTGGCAACAGTGCAACGATGTTTGACATGTTTTCACATTATTTGTAGGCTTTCTGCAAAAGCTTACACGATGTAATAAAACATTTTTGGGCTTTCGAATGGTGTCATCAAACAGAAACTTGATGAAGGGGCCAAAATTTTACAGCAGGACTCGACAATAACTTTTTGACTGGTCATCTTTTCGGACAACTTTATTTCCTAACAACTTGTCAGAATCCAAAATGAGCTTATGTCCAAAAATTTCAACGAATAACCTTGTTGTATATTTGTTGTTACAAATTACATGTTGGTGTTTCTATCTAGTTTGGATCAAAGGCAGAATCATTAACACATTTAAATGTGGACGCCATGGTTGATTTCTACACAGCTGATCTCTATATCTCATTGTAATTGCTGATCCAGGCCAAATGTTTAGGTGCCCGGGATGTCAATGTTGAGGCTAGCTTGACGAAACGTGACAAATTCCTTTTCCTGCTTTCTGGTAATCAAATTCCTTGGATTATTCATCTCCCAAGAAATGTAAGCACATTTTTAATAGGTCATTCATAAACCATCTTCAATAGACAAATCATGAAAGGGAAAGCCCATACACGAATGACATAATATATCGATACTCAGAGTGCATCTTATTGGTCGGATCCTGTGCTTTTGACTATTTCCATCCTTTACCCCGAGCTTTCTGCCTTGAGTTCACCAATCTGGGGCTTCACAACACTGATAATATTGAAGATTATTTTCTTACTTTTCGAAAAAACGTAAATGCTCAACATCCTTAACATTTAAAACTAGTACGTAGTGATTTTTAGGGCCCGAACAGTACAGTTTTCTACACCCAACCAAATCAAGGGAGCTTATCTTAATCTTTTAGGCATATAACTCTCATACATTATTACAATAAGGTTGTGATAAAAGGAACACGATGCTTCTTGCTTTGCGGCTTCATTTGTGATCTGCCGGAGGTCTTGCGAGTTGCGAGGATCTTAATCTCGACACTAGCGCACTTGTCAATCGCTTGTTAGCCTGTGATTGGCTGCTGTACAAACTTCGATTGGGCAGCAGTCAATCGCAGGGTAGCTAACGATAGACAAGCGCGTTACGCATTGATCAAAACATCGCGAGACTTCCAGCAGATCGCAAGAGACATTACACTTCCTGCAATATATGTATGGAGTAGAGAGATAAGCACTAAAAAGATAGTGATAAGGGTCTGTGACAGACTTTGATTTTGGGTTGATGTAGTATGATTTTCCAGGTCTCAATTACAAAATGACATCGAAATTCTCAACCCAGCAGTCGTTTTGTTGCATCAACAAGATCCCAGCAAGCAGAATTCATCATTGTGCAGCTATATTCTGAATCTGACAACAGGGTCACAGTGTTACTGCATAATTAATTTACTCTCGTTTGAAGCTAGTGGCTTTTTTATCCATTCTTTGACAGAAAGCATATCAGATTAGTATATCTTTCAGTTTCAGATGCTGAGGGGCCTCAGTTCACTGAGTTCGGTAACTTTTTCTCTTGGGAGGGGTCAGAAATTGATATGACATCATTTGTACAGAAGACTATCGATCAGCCACGAAACATTACGGTAACACCTCAGAGTTAGACTGTTTGTTAACAATGTACTGCAACGTGAAGAGACGACAAATCCTGCAAAAATTCCAAAAATTAACGAGAAATGTTGTAACCCACGTGCCTTTTTCGTCATTGAATATTTCACAAACGACGCAATTTGCAGCAGTAAAATTTGACAAGCAAATAACTTAGAGGCTACTTTACTTACTTTTCACTTTTCCAAATGTTCCAACGCCCAGAGTATCCCCTAAAATGTAATGACCTATTTTGACATGAACTTGATCAGAACTACCCTTTGGTTCCGCCATCTTTATGTTTTTGTGGTTTGGGAAATCTTCCGAGCATAAATAACGTCACGTGCTTTCCACTTTCCGGAGCAGTCCACTAACAGGGTACAACTAAGGAAAATCTGAACTGGTTAAAAATGAATATTTGGTAATTTATTCAAAAAAATATTGAGCAAGAGATTTTTTTGAGACATTTTGAAGTTCCACAAGGGAATCTAACACTTCATCGTGTCTCAAATCTTGTAAAATAATCTGTTACATTCCTACCCCCATAAACATATCAATGGCACGAACAGATGGAGGCGCGTCTTGTACTGACCAATGAGGGATGTCCTACATTATTGCGACATCTATTGATCGCCCCCTCACTTGTCAAGTGAGTGCTGTCAAGTTCACTGCAAGTCCGTGTTTGCATAGGCCCAACGTCTATTTTTGCTGTTCGGTAGAGAAGGCTGACAGACACTGATAGCGCTAAGATCCCTAATATATGTGGTATGCTGGCACCGCATTGTTCCACTGGCGCTGTTTGATGATCATGCTCGAACTGCCTGAGAGGGATGCCCCCCGCATTTTGAGAACCAGTCTTTCAAAGTTTGATGCCCGTTATTTCGTGGGGACTCAAAATTCGGCACGTTATATCAGACCATTACCCGTTTTTTTGTTATTTCATTGCTGCTTCTTCTCACCGAGTAGCGCCGAGCCGTTTGTGGTAGCGCATTATCTGATATTTTTCTGATGTTCTCAGTACTCACTATGTTCGATGGCATTATCGCAAACAGTTTTTTGTCAGTATAAAGACTCCAAACTTCACACCCTGACACAATTTTTA
Source organism: Phoronis australis (assembly GCA_002633005.1). NCBI lineage: Eukaryota > Metazoa > Phoronida > Phoronidae > Phoronis > Phoronis australis. The sequence goes on from NMRA01000088.1 coordinate 274,061, forward strand.
CCCGACTTCCGTCACCGATATAGGTTTCCTGATAATTTTATTGTGCCGAGGACCAAACTTATAATTACATAATAACGCCAATTTTTACCTACGTTTTTGCATCTCATTTTTTTAAAGAAATCACAACCAAACTGCCGAGAGTCCACCTTTTTGCTGTAAGGGCGCACTTCAGTACAAAACGAGGTGGCGTAACATTTTTATGGCCACGTCTACTCAAAGAGAAACCGGTCCGAGGTCCAGCGCTTCCTGGTTATTCGGTATGCATGTGTCAGACAGCATGCGCGTACCCAGGGGGTGAGGGTGGGGGCTCAGAGGCTCGAACGAGCCCCCCGGCCCCCATTTTTGCGAAGTGGGCAAAAAACCGGTCCGCCTCACTAGAGTCGAAATAATAACTTCAAAAAAAAAACGAGACAAAAGTACAATAAAAAAGCAGGAACTACCAAAATTCGGCGAATGCGCAATTCATAGCTCTGAACGTAACCTGTGAATCTTGGTGAAAGGTCCACATTCTCAAAAATTCGAGCCCCAAATTTTTTAGACTGGGTGCACGCATGGACAGAGACCCATAATAAAAATGTACAGCTTGGTCAGCAAGCGGTCCTGTTGATCCGACTAAGGATATGAGGAATGACTCGCACAGGCAGTGATCCGACGACATTTTGCCTCGCAGCCTGAGCCACTGAGGTTATACAAAACCGTGGAATCACTTGTCAGGACAATCAAAACAGTAACGAATTAAACATGAGTATTTGGAAATTATATTTTGTAATTTGTCCCGGTAGAAATATCATCCACTCGTACTTGTGTGGGCTACGAGAGATCAAAACATTAAGGAACACAATGCTTTACTGCGCCAGGCTAGATGACTGAAAGTAAAAACGCGACCACATAGATGTGAATTCATAGAACTGTTTGCACGAAAAGCCAGTCTTGAAAACTATCGCGCACTACTACAATACTTCAGTTTTTTTACCCGGCCCACGATAGGTAGTACATCCTGGAAGAAAAAAGATGTGGCATTTTTGGAGTTGCCCCGGCAGTAAAATTTTCCATAATTCTGATACAAGTCGACATACATTGAACCAACTGGGGAAAATAATGATCAGCGCGACGACTGGCCTGATCACTTGAAACCTGGCGACTCGCATTTCTTTTTTCCAAAGGCTTTTCGCCAAACGCCTGACGTGCGCAAATTTCCGTGGCCTAGTTGAGACTCATTGATCTAAAAAAAAATAACAATTTAAAGAGCAATGGAATGAGCCGATTTTCCGTACCAGCAAAGCCGCAAAAACAGGCTGATGTTTTTTTTACTCAAGACCCCTGGCCGGTGGGCGGCCGAGATGAGTTGACTGGCTCAACCGCCGGGCAGACTGACACAACGGGATTACTCTCATGTTTGGTATTACATATTGTACTTGTCTTATTAGACTAAATTGAAATTCCAGCCTACGAGGACTGTGGGTAACTCAGCACCGTAGTGCAATAAACTTTTGGAAGTTTTAGGCCCTGTCCAAGGCTGCAGCGGTGCAGTGTAGGCTTACGGCTTGGCGCGTGACGACCGTCGGATCCATCTTGGACTATTTGAAATACTGTTTTGGAGACTATGCAAGTCACTGAAGCAAACCAGTCCGCAAACCCAAAATTCGAGACCCCTACATCCCCACATTTCAGGTTGGGCGCGTGCATCTACAGCATTTCTGGTTATTCCTGTACCATGGCCCCCGTAATTCAAAATCGTGGATCCGCCCCTGAAAACCCTAAAGCTCTGGGGTGAGCCCAGAGCCCGTCAGCATCATAGACATCAAAGATGTCAATGCTCACCACCACAAAACTTAACACGAGATGTCGCGCAAACTGTTTCATGATCGGTGATTGGTTGACTTTTGTCACATGGGGATTTGAACTTTGGCAGACTAACAGACAGACGACGGTCGTGTAGAAGATTGTTCAACTTATGAGGTGATTTTATCGTGTACTTTATTGAATATTTGTGCAAATGCTTTATGATTATCACAAACCATATAAGAATGGTTAAATAAGCGCCTGATTACATTATAAATAATAATAAACGTTATTTTCTGTCGAGATGCTGTCTTCTTTCCCGTCTATCCATTTGCCGGGTTGACATCCGCCCGACCGGTCTGTCATCCTTTTTCGCTTTAAGTTCGAGTAAAAAATGGATGATTCGGCTGCATTTGATTTTAGTGCAAAGCTTTTAATATGTACCTAATCATATTTCCATCCGATTTTTCCTTTGTTCAGCTACTTAAAAGTTGTCCTTCGAAACAATGATGACTATTTTGAGAATTGTATGATTAGAAATCTGCCTGTGGTTGTTGATAAATTCAATTTGAAAATGAATGGGCAGGTTAGTAGCCACGTTGGTTTCTAGGGTTCATAAAATAGGACAATAGTTCACTTTGGGGTTATTGTTTTCAATGTGACTATTAACATTCTGTTTTCTGAATCCTCTCGTCATGGCGATTCCAAAAGTGTGGTACTCATGCCATCTCTCTCTTCTTATTCATGCATTCCAGTGTTGTTCTGAGGCTTTCATTTGCTAGTAAGATGATCTCGGCTGGCAGCCATTATAAGATTGCGAGTTCTCTGTGCAAGAATGATAATAGGCAACACGTAGTCCCCCCGGCTGGCTATGCAGGGCTACAACACTGCCCAGGCATGGCCATGTGCCTCTGTGTTAATTTCATCCCGTGTATTTTAAACAGGCGGTAGGTCAAATCCACTCACTAAATAAGAGGTTTTCACCTCGTCAAAAATACATTTTACACTTAAAATTGTCACTAAAAAGCACTTACTTTCTTCAGCTGTCCTCTCTGGTTCTACTCATATCCTCGGTGAAGGACATGTATAGGAATTAAGAGAACTTTGGCAAGGATTTCCAACTCCACTTTTTTGATTGCCCTTAACTTTTTCAGCCGGCGCGATAACCACTAAGTATTTCAGTTGTCACGCAAGTAGGGCAAGCGCAAGACTCGGCGAAATGTGTGACACTTGCTAAAACGAGTGTGGGAAGATATCCGGTGGAATTAGTACGATTTGTGTCCTTTGGATTTTTTCTTCGGCGTAATTTCGTGTAACTACCTCAAAGTGACATTCGGCGAGAGAAACTGGAGTGAACCGCTTCAGATTTTCATGGATATGTAGAAATTATGTTGACTATACTATGTCCAGAGTCATGTGTTTATTATAACTCATAGTGTATGTATGACTGGGAGCAACTTTTCATAGGAGTGTACTATCGTATGTGTATGCCTGAGGCGATGTACACGACGATGTAATTTAGATTGATAACTATGATCACGCGCGTGTCAGGTGATTAAAAAACTGGCTAGCGTATTGGAGATCGTGGGTGGTATATGAGAGAAATTCTGAGTAGAAAGTTACTTTAAGGAGTGCCTCTTCAAAATGTCTCCTTTGGAAAAAAGACAAAATTGGTGTTCTCTTGGACATACATCGTCCTCGTTCTCTCGGATATCTTTTGGCTCGTGTTATGGCGGACATATGTCAACCCCTAGACAAAATGTGGAAAACAGTACAAGTTAGGTTATACGATAACTAGTATCACTGACACTGACAGGCTAAAATACATGAACACAGAAATATTCTGCGACACACTTTGCATGGAAACAACTTTTGTATAGGTTAGCTATTAGTTATCATTCTTGCCGAGAAGTAATATCAAGTATGTACGTTAATAAGCGTCGTATTGTAAATAATAACCGATACAAAACTTGCAAGTTCCTGCTGATATCCTCCCGTGCTACTTTTTGTAAGTGTCAGCCGCCAGGTCATGCACTCCGCTCAGTTTGTTGTCCATTTACCTTTTTTGTGGTTATCGCGCATGGTGAAAAAAAAACGGCGACCAAAAAGGTGGAGTTGGAATTCTTCACTGCCAACATCATCTTAATTCCCGTAGACATGCTTCACCTAGGATATGCATAGAACCAGAAAGGATCGCAAAGAAAGTAAGCACTTTTTAAGTGACAGTTTTAAGTGTGAAATGTATTTTTGACAAGGTGAAAACCTCTTATTCAGTGACCAGATTTAGACTACTGTCCATTTAATATACATGAGGTTGAAATTATTACAGAGACTGATGCAGAGTGTTGTAGCCTCTCGCCAGCCAGCCAAGAGGCTTCGTGTTGCCCATTAGCCAGCCAGCTAGCTGTATGTAGGCTAACCGATTCAGCCTAGCTTCACCATACTAGGCTGGGTAATAGTCAGATAGGTGGGTCCCTGATAGAGAATTGAAATGAGAACCAGTTACTCTCTCTGAATAATGTCTGTTAGTCAGTGGGAGTAACTGGTTCTCAAAGCACTGGTGCTGGCAGAAGAACTGGGGAGAAGGCATTCATTCATTTTTCAGGACCCGCTAGCTTGTTAAATGTGTTGCTGGAACTATTTAGATACAAATTTTGTTTTTCTGGGTGGCGTGGGCGCTTCCTCACCTTAAGGAGAAGGTGCCTGTGTCTTCTGATAGTGAATTGTCCAGTGAAGGAAAGATCACTAAACTTTGACTGCCATCAAAGTTTTAGCAGCCTATGTTTTTTTTTGTACTGCGCAGACCACACGTTTACTTTCACTTGGACTGGTTGTCAGTTAGTGGACGAAAGACTAATTTCTGATCAGTGACCTTTTTACTGCTTTTTTTCTTCTGGGAAACGATGTGTATTCAGCCCCAAAGTTGAAGCACCTAGAGTGCTGGTTGTGCACAGTTAAATGACTTTATATTAGAGAGTATGATTTGACTGTTGTTAGAGAGTGTTAACCTCGAGGGGATGTCTGAGTCATCATATCTCTGGGTCCTATCTTATCTTTAAAACTTGCTTTCAGCAGACTCCATTATTGCTGGGGTTTGGACGAATTTGTAGTTTTTGCTTCATTATTGAGGTTAAATGTAGAACTCTAGAAATAAGTCCAAATTTGGCTAAGTCTGGAACATTATATCTCAGAAATAGCTGGTCAGATTCATTTTTAACTTTCAAGTATTGTGATTGATGTATACTTCTCTAAACCACTGGTAGGCACTGTTTTTAAAATGTTTTACTTTTGCATGAAGAGCTATCAAAATATAAGGCTTTTGTGATTTTCACATGAAACGAAAATGAAATGATATCATAGAAAACTGTAACAGCGTTGTAGAGATCTCGTCTTGAATATTAACATCAAATGAATTTTGGTTAACTGTAACAGCGTTGTAGAGATCTTGTCTTGAATATTAACATCAAATGAATTTTGGTTAACTGTAACAGCGTTGTAAAGATCTCTTCTTGAATATTAACATCAAATGAATTTTGGTTAACTGTAACAGCGTTGTAGACAGGGCTCAACATTAACTTTTTAAGCCACTTGCCCTTCGGGCAAGTAGTTGAAACTTTTACTTGCCCGAATAAAAAATTCACTTGCCCCACGTTCAATCCCAAATAGCACCGTGCATGTGCACACCTAGGTAATGTGTTACGGTAGGGCTGCCTGTGCTGAGCCTCCTCTTGTGTTGTGCATGCTATATACATGAGTTGCTATTTTTTTAACGATTCTTATAGAACATTTACTTATGTGTCAAAACACTACAGAGACAAATTAGAACTGTAACTATGGTATCTGAACCACTGTCTCACGTTCACAGGCGCCGAAATAAGCTAGGACATGGACTCTAGACACTTCTGTGTTTTCATTAGTTTATACGCCCTCATGCATTAAACTTTAGTTGTTGCTAAACCTGAATTTGAATTTTTGCTATCCGTAAAAATCTTGCACAGTTTTGGTCATCGGTACCTTGTATTAAATTAAAATCAAATTTTAACATATAATAATGCCACATATACTTTTATTTTCAATAAATAATTACATTTTTGAAAAATAGATAGACCGCGAAAAATTCACCCTTCAGAGCGACAATCCTGAAGACCGTATTCCTCTTCTTTCGGGAGTCGCCACCGGGAGCCGGGAATTCATAAGAATTTCCTTTGGAATTCCCCCTGAATAAATACCAGGCATTTAAAACTGCTGTGTAGTGTAGAAAATATGTAGTCAATCATTCACTTTTTAGCTTTTGCGCATTGACTTACACGCCGACGAACGCGGTGCTTCCAGCTGCAGGCCTACATGGGTAAACGCCGGCAAAAATCGCACGTTATCCCTTGTTCACTGTCTCGCAAGCCAGGAGACCTAATTTCCCATGATGGAACCCATCCCCGCACTCTTTTCGTTTCATATTGTTGCTTTGATTCTTCCTGAACTTGTTTTTAGCAACTAAACCAATGCCGTACAGGCCTGGACGGCTTGATTCTTTGGACGTTTTGCCAGAGTGCAGACGATCAGTAGTATCACGTGACAACTTATTCAGAAACTGCAGGGCACGTGCAGAGAAACGAAAGGATTTGACCGCGGGCGTCATCTGTGCACGCTGCATCACACTCGTTCTATTTTCCTTTCGGTGCTCATTCGAAAACGGGAGTCTCTTTGACGGCCACAGGGACTTTTTCGACGGTTTTTAGGCTTGTGTCGGGGTTCGTTATTTTGGAGCAAATGTCGAGCAGACAATCTTAGGATCTACTTGCCTATGCGGCCAGCTTTTTAACTTGCCCATCGGGCAAGTACTTTTCAAATTCCACTTGCAAGGCGCAAAATCTACATGTACACGGGCAATCGGGCAACCGTTAGTGTTGAGCCCTGGTAGAGATCTCGTCTTGAATATTAACATCAAATGAATTTTGGTTATAAATGTTATTGATACTGTTGTTTTGTTATGCACCTTTCATGTTTGCCTAATTTTACCAACAAGTCGTGGTCACACGACCAAGTTAATGGTGAATCAGTAAACTCAAAAAAAACAAACTGTTATTGGGTTAAAATCTATAGTTTTGTAGATATTTGGCCGAGTACACAGATTTGTGAATAATATCCTGCATCAACTCAGCGAAGTTGTGCGAAGTGTTATTGATTTAATGTTGCATTGATATTTCTACGTCTTCTTTCTTGTATTAATCTTTCTTAGTGAGTTGAGAACTTGCTGGAATTTTACCATGGTAAAATGGTAAATTCTCATCAATTATGAGCAAAGTAGTCGCTAAAATTGCCTTCTTTTCGTTTTTCAAGGTCTTCGGACATTGTGAATGTCCGCAATTTCAAATTTACATTGTCAGATGATGCTAGCTTGGTACAGAACTTGAACTTGGAAAACCATAATTTGATGCTACATATCTTTCATGCAAAAATGAGAAACTAAAATTTAATTTGTCGACCATATTTTGTAATGAATGGGTTTGGCGGGCGTTCATCAGTTTTTGCTGATTTTGGGCTAGAAAAAAAGGTCGTGTCAGGTCCAACACTTTGTTCCGTAGAATGTATTAAAGTTGAAAATCTGAGCAGTATACTAGGCCAAAGACTTAAAAACTTGTACAGAGTCAACTTATACATTTTTATGACTACTGAAAGAGCAGCCGCGTACTTGAAAAACGAGCATAAATACACCGAATCAGCAGTTTTCACGCCAAAGCTGACATTCTTGTGCGATTACTACGAATTGAGAAATGGTGCATTCAGACTGCCAAAACTCCACATTACAGAAATCAGGTAAAAAGTGGATGTCGTCCAGCCATTTTTTTACAAATCCCAAGTGTCTCAAGGGTACCTGAATTTCCATCTAAATTTTAACTTCCTGCTTGGAAGCAGTAAAAGTTTTGAGAAAAGCCGCGGCTTAGCAAAAAGTTGGTCAAGAGGTTGACTGCAACAGCTCGCAGTTTTTTCCTCAGAACAGATTCAAAAACCAAGCAAGTTTCATTCGTAGCCCTTCACATGCAGCACAAAACTTAAAATGCACAGCCAGTCCAGCAGGTGCCTTTTTATGAAATTGGGGGAGCCAAATGTAACCTTTGTCCAAAAGAGCTACTAAGTGCCATCTGAGATTTTACCTCACTCAACATTATTCATTATTGGTTGCCTATTCAATTGCTGCTCAACTGAATATCTTTAGATTTGATCAATCGTCATGGAAACTTGCTTAGAGTGACTTTATTGTTCACGCAACAATTAGCCGCTTACCAAATTAACCTTTACCAAATTAACCGAGTTCTTTTACATCCAAGTGGGTAATATTCCAATTGGCAGTGTTGGGTCATGTAATTTGTGTCAACAGGAAACCAGTTTATAGACAACCTATTGACACAATGTGCAGTTTGAGATGGTTGCCTTCGTGTACTAGTTTGGGTCGTCACCAATTGCTTCCAGCTTTTGGCACTTGGACTTGTGTTTTTTACTTAGCTACTTAGGTACTTCAGTGGTTGCCGTAGGTTAGGTTGAGTTGAGACATCATTTTCAAATTTGCCTTGGGGAATTCGTTGGCCTTGAGAGGCGATTGCAATTGAGTGCTTGTTGCTGTTTTACCGATGTCCGGTATTGACCAAGTAATATCGTAGTGCAGATTCATTTTTTGCAGGAGTAGAAATTTTGGAAAACTACACATTGTTATATGAGGACTGGGAGAGTAGACTTTGGAGCATTGAAAAATGCTACCATGTGCCAGTTTGTAATGCTCAATATGTCAGGGCCAGGTCCATGTTCAAAATTGGGTGGTGTTCCCCATTGACGACCTTGGCGTGGAGGTCAAATGTGGCATTGTACTCTATAATCCTGTTCACACACAGCCTACCCTACCCTAGAACAACTTTCACTAGTGCAACTTACCCCAATTTTAAGTGGAGCGTCCACACACATATATCCGATAACTAGGGTAAGGCGGAAGTTGTCGCTGTGTGCATGACAATGAACAGCTGAAGCGAATACGGGGTACAAAAGAAAACTGTATATAACAGTAGAACACACACTTAACGAAAACGAAGACCAGTAAGTTGTCCAAGCATGCTGCCGGTAATTACTTCCGCCGCACTCCACTTTTGTGCAAGTTACCTTAGAACTTTTTGCCCTACCTTGATAATGTGGAGTAATTTGTCACAAGTGGGGTAAGCTGCAATAGTTTAAATAGCGAGAGAGACATAATGATTCTTTTTCAGTTTTGCGACTCTGCTGATATGTGTGTTAGCGGCAATTCCTTCAGAAAGCTAGGTGAAACGTAGAATTCATTTCTCTGTCACCGCAAAAAAGAAGGGAATCCTGTGATATGTCACTTATGCAAGTTGGATTTGTTTTACGAGATTGGCAATTTGCAGCTACAGTAAAATCTCGCCAGTATAGGACACAATATGGCCGACAAGTGAAATTTTATTTTCTTGTTTTTTAATAAAAGATAAGTAGCACTAAATAAATGACAATGTTTTTGAGAAATCGTAGCCGTTCAAAACTAGCTTTTGAAAAATAAAAAAGACCAATTTTAGCAATTATTTTTGTCAGAAATTGGCCCATCGTCTGGTGAACACGTTGGAAGTTGTTCAAGTTGTGACGCTGTGGCAAAGCCTTTCTTTTCTTCATCCTAATTCCCGCCTTCACACTGAATGCTTTTGCAGAGGTAGAAAAGTACATTGTATGATTGAATTTATTTTTGAAACGTATGACCAGTAACGCACTTCTGAGCCAAGTCAGACGAGACGACAACTTTGATATAAATAGTGCAATTAGGGAAACTTACTTTAAGATTGCATTTCGCCCCCTTTAGCCCACACTTTAAACACATTTGGAGTTCTTAGCAGAAGTGTTGAAACTAACAGCTGCTGTTTGATGCACTCACGGCAAATGGTCCCTATTGTGTCACATGATTGACGTAGAAGTCTATTCGCGTCATATGAAAAATTCAGGGTTGGCCAACCCCTACAAAATTGACGATTTTCCGATGCGTTTCTTGACCTGGATTTGTACATTTTTCTTGGTAACGGATAAGTTCTATCATGGTAAAGGAAATTTCGAGACCATTTTTATTAGAGTAAGAGCTCCGATTTTATTTTCATTTTTCAGCCTTCTAAGCAGAGAGAAGTACAGCTTTAATATTAAATAATGATTAGCTTGGTTGCAGCATAGCCTTGTGGCATTCTGGGAAGTGGCTATTCTACAGTTATAAATGTATTTTCCTCTGTGGAGTGTGTTTTGTTTGATTGCTAGGATAATGGAAGATCCAAAATGGTTTGTTTCTCCAAAAAAATCAATCACCGTTGTCAGATATCATTATGGGGTGTAGTACGGCCTATGGTAATATGGCTGAAGCATGTGTTGTCAGGCTTGAGGCAGTGATATATTGTTCGATAATTACCCAAGCACTGTTTTCATGGTGGTTTAGCCTTAAAGGTTCAACAAAAAGTATCTAGACCTAGTGTGCTAAGATCATCTATGTTTTCGCATTTTGCCGTGTCCGAAGATTAAGAAAAAACAATGTCTAGGCAAACTACTGTTCTGTAATGAAGTAATTTTGAATTACTAAGGCAATGATCGGAGCGGAGTACACTAAAACGTCAGTTTGGTATTTGTCCTGTTTTCTGGTCGTTGACCTACTACGGATACTGTCATTCTGCTATGAACATCTATGATGTGCAGATTGCTCGTCTTTTTTCCTTTACGAATAACATGGGTGTTCACCCAAACATCGTTATTTTCTCATGAAAATGTTGTTTCTTATCTATTGAACCACAGTTGTTTTTGCATGAACTACTGCTCTTGAAAAAAGAAATTTACTCATAAGAGAGAAATTGTCCTGAAAAAACTGACGCTGCCATTGCGGTTTCATTAATAAGGCTATTGATAATGACAACACTGCTAAAGCCCAATCTTAAACTAATATTAGTCTTCCTCTTGCATGACTGATCTTATAACATGTGTGCCACTCAAAAACATTTAGAATTTACAATCTGACAAAATTTGCGATATTTTTTCATGCGTACAAACTAAATGTTTTTGCACCAAAAATGAGTACGCCACGACAATGAAAAACAGCTAGCCGCCTATCAAGATTGAGGGTTGGGTGTAGGGGAAACGGACGGGTGGGGGGGAAACGGACAATTTAATGAGTCTTGTGCAGTTCACTGAAGATTTAAATCACATGTTGTCTATTTTGCCTTCAGAAACCGACATTAACTATGGCAGTGAACGTGCATTCCACGAGTGCCACAGCGGAGACGCTCAGCCGGAACGAAATGCTAGCGTGGGTGAACAATTCTCTACAATTACAGTACAGCAAAGTGGAACAGCTCTGCAGTGGTAAGGCCCAGTGTGTTTTAGCCAGCTGCCCCTACAGGGCGGTCGACTTATTGGATTCCCCTGAATCACCAATGATTCGATCAACATTTTGGTCTTCAAGGCCATCTCATCGGAATAAATGAAAAATGAGTTACTGATCGCCACCCAACTATTTGAATAATGTAAGCAATAATATGTGTGGAACCTTATTGATCTCTGGTGAAATTGGTATGAGACAGGCTTTGGTGACCTCAATTAGTATGTAAAATCTCACCAATTTAGGTCACAATTTGGCCGTCGAGTGAAATTTATTTTTTTTCATAAAAGACAAGTAGCACCAGATAAATATTATGTGTATCATTTTAAGATCTATTACCACTGTTACCATCAAACAATGATTCTGAGAAATTGTAGGCATGTTTTCAAGATAATACCATTCGATGGATTAGGGTTCTTATTCAAAATGGACTAATTCGTTCCTCAGCTATTTTCAGTACGGCCCATTCTAATTTTAAATGAGTTTCGAAACTGACCAAGTATTACAGTCAGTTTCATTATCTATTTTTGTGCTATAGGCTAAAAAATTACCAAGTCTATCCGCTGCAATGTCATCAACAAACTAATGAATGTCTCTCCAAAGAAGGACTTGGATCTTTGTACTCAGTGGAGTGGTGTTTTCATCTCTAGGCCAACGCCATACAAGTTCGAAATGTGCACATATTACACAATTCATTATGTTGGGTCGGAATTTGGTATGAAATGCAGTGACATAAGGTGCACTACCCAATGACCTGTTTTAGGAATCGTACTTCGCCTGACATGCGCTTACGGTTAAATGGGTGTTATTGAAATCTGTTTTGTTATATCTGGGCCCATATTGTTGTCATCCTGTCTGGATGTCCGCTTGAAGTCTAGAAAAAAACTGGTCAGATCTTGCTGCCATTTGTCACAAGTGTGATGGTTCGCGCTAATTATAGTTAATGTGCCCCCTTCCCCACTCCCAGGTCTAGAGGGGTGGGGTTTTCTGTGTTTTGGGAGAAAGCATTTCCAGATGATTTCTAGAGAATCGGTTAACAGATTTCAATGAGACTACGCAGAGGTGTGTGATGTCATTGCACTTGCAACAATTGATTTTTAGTTGAATTTACCCCCTAATGGCCATTTTTGTAGCATAATTGACAAGGACAACTTCAGTTTGCTTGGTTTCAAAGCCTCAAGTTTGCACGTGAATGATTTGCAGATGATGAGTCATACATTACAACCAATTCCAAGTGAAAAACTCTCGATATTTGTCACATGGCAACCCCTAGGGGTTAGCAAATAGGTGGTTACCAAGTGATTTGTCGCGGTAGACAAATTTTGTCTCAAATCACAGTGTTAGTGTTCTGACTGATTTAATTTCCGTTACTAGGAATTTGCCCTAGTAAGCCGTAGGCCACAGATTCACAAAATGGTTTACTTTTCACCGTAGTTTCCCTACTACAAGCCCGGGCTTATGGATGGAAAATGTGCTTGTGAGGTTATAACACGGTAAAATCTTGCCAATTTTGGACATAAGTATTAGACAGAGTTAACACTTTTTTCATGTTTCAAAATCCTCTGATATTGTGAATGCCTACAAATTTTGAAAATATTTTCTGATGGTTGCTACGATACACAACAAAGCATTAGCTTGATGCTGCATGTCTTCTTTGAAAAACCCAAAAAATAAGATTTCAATTGTCCTTAAATGATGATATTATACTGCCCCAATGGCTCTATTAGTTATTTATTTTATTTTGTAGATAACCAAAATCGTGATAAGACAAACTATGCCCTGTTATTTGTAATCTTGTTTTTGTCCGACTCTAATGCTCATCATTTTTGGAAACTTTACAAACACTAGAAATATTTATTTTTTGGCTTGAAAAATAGTCCTACGTTCCTGTATTTGGAAAATTTTCCGCATGTAAGTGCATGGGTGGAAATTTCTGGCAAAAAATCTTCGGTTTGAGCCACGATATGGCAGACGAGGGAATTTTGTTTTGTCAAATATCTGAACTCGGCCAATTCAAGAAAATCCGGATCTCCTGTTAGCTTGATTGTACGTAGGTAAACACTACCGTATTAAAGCACTGTATGGAGATTTGTATTTAATCCCACAAAAGCACATTGGTAAGAAAGGTGGGCTGACGCTCACCAGGTGGAGCCGTAAAGGTGAAAAATAAAAAGTTATTGGTGGGTTATTCTTCAGTGGATAGGATTATCATGCGCGAATCATTCAAACTGTGAGTTTTGCATTCTCATCACGCACTGTACCGTTTAGGTTATGTCGGACCCTAGAGAAATGTCAAAATTTGGCTAACTTCAAAACATCGTATTTCGGAAATAGCTGATGGGGTTCATATAAAGCTTTCGCATACTATGTTACTTGCACTGTTCTACAAAACGATGTTTGGAATTGTCTTTAAAATGTTTCTCTTTTTCACAAGGATTTTTGTGTTAAACTTAAAACAATATTTTAGTTTAGAAAATTGTGACAGCGGTTTTGAAGTCTTATCATGAACATTTATGTCGAATAACATTTGGTCATGTTACTAATACCGTTGCTTTGCTCTCACTGTATCTTCCTCCTTGGCTAAATTTTGCTAAAAGACAGTCACATCAACCAATTAATGCAGATTGGTATTAAAGTCAAAAATCTTAATTCTGCAGGTTTCCTACTTTCAGCGAATATATACTTTTACCGAGTTACAATCTATAGTTGTATAGATATGTGGCTAAACACACTGACATGTTCATAAGGCCCTCCATAACCCTAATGTTTCTCAAATAATGGAGAAACAATTATCAATTGACAGATTGAAAAGTTATTGCCAGTTTTAAATTCCCTGATTTAGCTTCACAATCTCATTTTCTTTTTGCAGGTGCTGCGTACTGTCAGTTCGTGGACATGCTGTTTGACCGTAGGTGACAGAGGAGCATGTGGTGTAGAAACAATACAGTGATTAGACCTGTATATACTCTGGCCAGGCAACTGCCTGCAATTAGATCCGGTGTGGTGCCTTATCTTTATTTAGTGCTGCCATTGGCATCAGAGCTTCATTTTTTAAGGTTGTCAAGACTGCAGTGGGATTCGATATGTAGCCGTAGTGTTCGAAGAGTCCAACTTCTGCGTTTAGATATTTGGCCAGAGTATTTACATGACTGACCCCTGAGTTGTTTTGCTGTTTTGGCAGATTTGATTTCAATGATTGCTTTGCACACTGAAATTCTAAGTGATAGGTTTATAATTAGCTCATTTTCTCTTTCCAAAACGTGTCTTAAATGCCATTACACTAACAATATATGTTTATACACCCTTTTTTCTAGCAAGAAAGCAGGCAATTAAAATTTCTACTGTTCTATATCCAGTCTTAAATAATGTAAGATCAAAATTCTTACTGGGTATGCGTAGTACTTTCTAATGGGCTGGTCAAGATTACACCTTTGTGAACACCAGTTCAACAAGAGAAGCCTTCTGCTTAAGAAAAAGGTGTGCATGAGATATCAGTCACCAGAGGGAAAAGGGTGCCCATGCCTTCCGAGAGAGGAATTGTTTAATTGAGGAGAAAGTCCCTTTCTGTTCATCCCCATTTCCACCCCCGGATGCTGCCCCTCAAGTAGCCAAAACTAATGTTTTGCATAGTGCTAACTTTGAGAATTTTTCAGTCATTAAAGGGTTTTTTTGGCTTGATGATGCGAATTTCTGTTTTTAAATATTTTTCTGAGGGGGGCGTCAGTATAGATCTTAATTTTTGTTCGATGGCCTCAACAAAGAGTTGCAGGTCAGTGACACTGTATGCTCCTTGGGGGGGTTTGCTTTGGTGGAGACCTGGGACTCATCTAGGATTTGAAAAGTGGGGTCCAAATTGTTGAGATTGACTCTTGCCATATGCGGGGATTCCGCATGAGGTCATGGTTATGTCACGGGATGGGGACGCTTTCTCCCCGAAAACCATGGCTGCCAGTATTTTCTGATCATCAATGTGACATTTACAGTAAAAATAGACAGTGATAGTCTGATCTCAATTTATATCTGACTATTAATCTAAAACAACAAATTGCAGGTTTCAATAAAATTTATCAATCAGAAATGTTAAAATTCTTCGTTTCGCTGTTGTTTTCGTCGAGGTTGTCTTGAAATGGGCTATCTTTTTTGTCTCTGCCGTTCTGTCCGAGCCGTGACAGCAGCTAGATGAGTCCCAGGTAGAGTTCATATGTGGAAATCGGGTTGTATTTTAGTTTATCATCTGATAATCCAGTAATCCAGCTGTAATTTCGTGTTTTTTCTGTTTGTGATGTGTACAGAAGAAAGTAAGTTCCTTCTTACTGATGTTTTTGTGTACACAGCAGGGGAATATGTTCATGACTGTCACTTGCTCATTTATCGAACTTCTTTTCTTCAGATGCAGTCCAGCTGAAAAGAGTCAAATTTGATGCCAAACTCGAGTTTGAGTACATCAACAATTTCAAGCTGCTCCAAGCAGCGTTTAACAAGGTCGGCTGTGATAAGGTAGGTGATGCCGTCGCTAGAATCTGGCAGTGTCAACCCGATGTTTTGGTGACCTTTAAAAGTGTCTCAAAGTTGTATCTATGTATGCCTGTGTGAAGGATCGGGGGAAATTCGCGCGATCTTTTGGATTGCAAATCTGTCCTTAAATTTGCTGTTTACATAGTCTGCTACCAGGACGTTAACAGAGATGGGGAGCATTCCGTAGACCTTGTATCTTGCGAGAAAAGCAAGATTTTTGCAAAATCTTTCAAGTGTGCTCGGGAGCTTATTAGCTTGTCAGAGCAAACTGACAGTGAAGTGATTGGTCGGCAAGGTTGTAGTGTTTAAAGTTTTGTGTACCCTTATTTCACAAAAAAATACCATTAAAAACATCGGCGCTAACTGCACATGGTTTTTGAGCATTTCTATCGAAGTTTTAATACAGAAAAATTGGTGAATGCTGGTGAAAGGACTTTTTCCCGATCAATGTATATTTCAAAAAATATTTTTGCCAAAAAGGCATGCTCACGTGACTATGAGAATAGTACAGTGTAACAGTTGTGAATGACAATTAAATTTGTCTCGATTCGCAGTTTCAGGAAATATACACTTTTATGAGTTGACAGTCGCTAGTTACTTAGATATTTCAAGAAGAAAAACATTTAATTAGGGGTACACATCACCTTACTTTATGGGATTGAATTTAGTTTTAGTGTTCCAAAAGGGAAGATTTATCGTTATGTGTTCAAGCTAATGTCTTACGGTCTTAAGGAACTCAACCCTGTTCTCGCATTTGTACTTCTGGGTTTGCTTCTGCATGCTTCATGAAGTCATGGCACTTGGCAAAATTGCAAGTTTTTCGGGATGAAGTAGTCACCCTCCACCTGGTTGCCCAAGTGGCTGTAGAGATCATGGGGGTAACCTTGGTAGCAAGGAGCTATTTGTATTTGTAACAATCGTTAGACAAAGCTTTCAAAAAACTGCGGACAATCGGAACAATGTCGGAAGACCTTCAAAATTGAAAAAAGGCAATTTTTGGCCTTTATTTGTGAAGGAAATCGGCGATATGTTACCATGGAACTTGCCACGCCACCTAGTAGCCAGTCTTATTGTTATTGTCGGTATCAGTGTTGGTGTAATGGAGTTGCTTTTCCGGGCACAGGTCATTCCCATCGAGAAATTGGTGAAGGGAAGGTTCCAGGATAACTTTGAGTTCCTGCAGTGGTTCAAGAAGTTCTTCGATGCCAACTATGGGGGAGCTGAAGAGTACGACGCACTGAGTAGGCGCGGTGGCGCGGCGGTGGGATCAGCCAAGCGCCCAGGGGCAGTGGGCAGGGGCAAACCAGCCGTGTCTAAGGCAGCTGCACCGAAGCCAAAGCCAGGTGAGTGCATTATCGCCGCTGGTCGTTGCGACTGGCCTGCGGTCTGAATTTGATGAATGTGTAGTCAGTGGTTGTCTAGGAATGATGGAAAAGTACGTTTAAAATGGTTCATTGAACAATATTTCTCCTATTGCATACAGTTTCCTGAGGCTGTTTTGAAGTGGAGATGTAGTTACGTTATTTCTAAAATATATTGCCAACTCGCTGAAATGGGGCTGTCAGAATTCCAAGATTGCTAAATGGGATACAAGGTTGCAAAATAGTTCTTTCCTATTGTATAGCATCACCTTGTGGATGTTAAATTGCAAAGTCCTAGGTTGCCCATTATTGTTGAGCAGGAGTTCATCCAGGATTTCTAAAATGGGAGGCTCAGTATGGGTTTCCCAGTTTCTGAGGACGTCTATGACCAATATTGTGTGTTCACATTTTTACAACCCCAAGTCAAACTGCAGTTGCATTTGGCGACCTGGCAAAGATCTGAGGTCGCCAAATGAAATCTGATGTTGGCCAAAACGGAAAATCCCTGCTCAAAACAAAAGATGAGGTTGCCCACGAGGCATATAGATCAACGACTAGAAAAATGCACGGTTTTAACGCGGAAGTCACCCATTCCCTTGCGTGAACCTCTCCAATTTCTACCTGTAAATGTACATTCAATTTCTAATTTCCTTCCACGAACATAGAACGCAGAGGACCGCATCAACTGGTAGAGTGCGAATTTCACCGATCTTGCCCGATTTTTGCCGAATAATTCCAACTTCCGTCTCTTTACTTCATGTTGTAATTTAAGCATGTTTGATGTGTTGGCAAATGCACTGATTTAACGAAATAAACGGTAGAACAATTTTGTATCAAAAGTATTTAATCTAGGAAAACTTTTAGTAATTTAAGATTTGGAAGTTGGTACGAACTGTGAAACGAATAAAGAAGGAATTATTGTCGGACTTTGATACTCGCAGTGGCGACTTCGTGGCGACAAACGCAATCTGATGTCACAAATCGAGCGCTTCCTGGTCTGCATTCTAAACAATGTTTCTGTTTGTTTACTTGAAGGATGGGCCATAATTTCCTTCTGGTTTTAACTGTTCACACTGTAGTTTGTCACTCATTGTCCTAGTGTTTATTAAATCACTTTTCCCCCGTTCCACTTTAGCACCAGCTGCACCAGTCAGGAACATGTCTGCAGGTGGGGCTCAGCGCTCGGCAGGGGGCAAGTCAGCAGGTGATCCCGCCGCTGAACAGAAAATCACAGACTTAACCAAACAGGTAGGCACAGGTCTCTACAAAATCTGTGCATTTAGTTGAATATCTGCAAGAACACATTAAGGGGATCACGCTGGGTAATTATGATTTATTTTCTGAAAGAAATCTTGTAAAAGAGAGTCCTTTCACATTGTTTCAAGCGTGGACAGTTTGAGTGCACACTGCCCATCAGGTAAAGCCCCAGGTGAGGGTATAGCGAAAAAAACCCCGGTGCTTTTTGCAGTATCTCATGCTGCATTTCCCAGAGGGTAGCTGGTAAAGGACAGTGCACACGGTGCGATTTTACAGCACCGACATTGTAGCCTATAAGAAATGGCATTGGGTGGGCTAGTTTATGACTGAATTGTATTGTGTGTGCTGGGTCAATGATACGGCAGTTTGGCCAATAAAAAACACGAGGCCTCCTGACAAAAGATTGTGTTTTGTGCACTGGCCTTCAAGCCCCAGATCCATATAAGCATGGATGAACATGGCAGTGCTGAATCCCAGTGGATCAAGATCCAGGATACCTTTTTTGCCGTGAATTTACCTTTCAGGCTTTTTACTTTCAGAAAATATATGTATTTTTATGGAGTCACTTGCTATATTTTTGTTGATGTTCGGCTCACTGCACTTGTTGATAAGGTACCACTTAACCTAAACTAAACTGTGGGTTGTGCAAACACCGTGAATGTGATCTTAGGGCAAAACGTGCTCTAACCATAAAATGTCAAGTTTTGCTCAATTCGGTATTGAGGTTGTGTTCCCGCTGCCCCTTTTTATAACTCGCCCTTTCTCTTCATCAGGTCGACGAACTAGATTTGACAATCGAGGGTCTGGAGAGAGAGCGCGACTTCTACTTCGGCAAGCTCCGTGAAATTGAGGTGCTGTGTCAGCAGGAAGAGCTGGAGCAGCAGCCGGTGTTACAGAAAATACTCGATATATTGTATCAAACAGAAGTGAGTTAGAGGGTCTATGGGGGTGGGGTATGTGGGAGGGATGCAAGGGTTGGGGGGGGGGGATTGAATAGCTGTTAAAATCAGGAGTTTGGACAGACTACTTACTTTAATTCGATGCTCGACTCTAAAATTGACTAGTGACGTTGTGCGATGCACGATTGTTGTGTTTTCGATTGGGGTTGTTTGGTGGCCTTCCTTCTTGGTTCCGCACAAGGCAATTAGTAAAGGGCTAGACCATGACATAGGGCCAAGTCTCCAAACTCAAGCACGAGTCTTAACCAATCGCACTGCATGATTCGGGTAAACACGCAGATATGTACTCGAATTATGCACGGTGCCATGCCATTAGTAGTCGCGTATCAAGGCCAAATGTTAGACCCTGGTCCAGACCTGTGTACCGTACGCAAAAATGCGGATTTAGACTGTAATTTAGCTTGTGGTATGCAAATACACAAGACCAGGCAAAAATACGCACATTGGAAGCAGATTATTTACTGAGATGTCACTCACTGATAAGCTAGCAATAGAAATTAGGAATTAAAAAAGAATATATATTCATATTAGTTTAATGCGAGCTGCAAAGTGGAACACTTGCTCCAGTTCATTCTAAATATAGTAAGATAATCAATAAATCATAAGGCTTCTATCAATATTCATCATCACCGGCCTAAACTATAAGCAACGACTTCTGTGAATGGTGCGTTGTTTACTTTGTTTAATTCTGGCTATCTCCGCCTAAATACATACTGTTGTCAAAATGGCAAAGCATGGGAGGGACTGCATGTTCCGAGCTGTGAAGAGAATAGCTTCTGAAAGAAGGGAACATCTGTTTTTGCCCCGTTATTTGGAAGAATGGCAGTGTGTTGTGAATGGTTGAGAACATGTCATCTCGTGTAAAACATTTTTCAGTGCAGATTCATGAGCACTGTCTTTGCAGATACGTTTTTGTTTAGGAACGAGTATAACGTTTGAAGCAAGGAACTCCTTGTTGTGTGTCATTTCACAATTCACGCTAAATTACCGTTGCGGCGTGAATCTACATAGTTATGTAACTTCAGGAAGGAACCTTTCTATCGATTAACTGGATCTTTTCACTACTGCAAGTGCAGTTCACCAACTAAACACTTTAGAGAATTATGAAAATTGGCCGTCAAATCACCACGTGTATCAAACTGTTCCAAAGGTAAGAAACTGGGAAAAGTACCAACTAAATACAGTTTCATTACGCTAACATGGTGAAAAGTTTGAATTTTCTATGTTTGGTCTGTACGCAAAAATCTGCAAATTTACTGAAAAATATAGATATCTGGTGTCCAAAATATTCGATGCTGTTTCGATGGTACACAGGTCTGCTGTTCCCACAGGTTGTAAGTGCCTACCATCTGTTTACGTTGGTTACGATTCCACAGGTGACATTTAGATAAAACTGAAGTTTTCAGCCCTACACCAGCTCAATATGGGTAAAGGTTTGCTGTCAATGACACAACAAACACAAAGGCTTACCTCCAAACAGACAGAAACAACACTGCTACCAAGGATTTTGACCACAGATAATTTTTTTTTTTATGTCTATAGTGAGCCCCATCCATTCATTCTTTGCATACTGTGAGCTTAGGTTGTGTTGGAAGACTCAGGGCTTGGAATTTTCCGCTCTTAAGAGGATTCCCCTTTTTTTCCTCTTATTTGATTTCCAGTTTCCTCTTTTTCGTCTCTTTTTATTATGACTTTATTCATGCAAAAAGGTGTATTTCAGTTAAATTTTACAACAAAAAGTATTTCTGTCGCACAAGCCTATTTATTTGTGGAACTATACACCACCTGGAAAATTTTCCTCTTTTTTGTCATAGGTCATTCCAAGCCCTGTAAACTGTTAGCAAAGTACTCAGAATAGATTTTTTGTGTGCACGAATGTCTGTCACAAGTGTGCCAGATGGTCCTACGCACAAGCACAAAATATCTTTACCTCCAGGTGTTTTTATTCATTTCTGGGATGATTTTGTTGGAAATTTTATTTGCTATAGTAAATGTAAAAAGACCACTGCGTGTACCATTGATTTATCGTTACAAACTTTTCGAGTCATAGTTATGAATCACATTCTACTTTGATGAAATATAGAAATGATAATCAATACTCATGGAGATGACTTCAGCTTGCCAATGAATGTGCGGTTTGTACGTACGTTTCAACAGTTCACGGGGATGACTCTATGCTGTGCTTCCTTGAGTCTGTCATAGTCAGCATGCATTCAGTCTGATGCCAGGTTCTGACACCTATCCTTTTGGACAGTTGACGAGTTATTAGGTAGTCGCTGTTGTCTAAAGCTGGGCATATCGCTTCACTCGCACGTGGCTGTCGTGTCTTGGCTCAGATTTAGATCATGTGATACAAGACTGCATGGGATTGCACATGTCCAGACATTTAGTAGACTGAACGTGAAAGTGGCCGTTTTAACGCCTAAAACTACAGTTTAGGTTTCCTTTCCATCAAACTGTTTTGTTAGTGTTAATATCGGGGCTTCCTTGAATGAATCTGACATTGTGGATTATTGAGTATTGTGTAAAGGGCGATAAGTTTTTAAAAGTACTAGGACACTGACTAAACGTTTCCTCTTGTTTGCGTCATTCTAATTATGTGGCTGTTTCTTGACTAAATCCTGTTTCCCCACCTGCTGTGACTTGTGAATGCTGAGCACAAATATTGGGACTCCCAACAGGCCTGTCCACCTGGCAGAGCGAAAACGGAAATGTTTTTCCCCAGACAGCCTTTTCTGGTATGAACCTTGCTGTAATGCTTAATGCAAAGAACTTTCGATGCTTTCCCTTGAATGCACTGTTTGTGTTCATTAATTCCTGTTTACCAATGATCAGACCTGGATCCAAGATGGCGACTGTGACGGCCATTTTTGGTGCCCAAAAATAAAGTCTTCTAAGTGTTAATTTAACAAACTTTATTCAAACCTGGCACTGATATTGTTTGCTGTTTTGTGTGTCGGTGTGCGAAGTTGATTTCTGCGAAGTTCACTGCTCCTGGGGTTTTAGCATTGCTCGCACTCTCGTTTGTCGTGACCGGGTGTTAACCAATCATGTGTGACCTTGGTGTTTTAGGAGGGCTTTGAGGCGACGCAAGGTGTAGACGAAGACGGACAGGAGGCGGACGAGTATTGAACAGGTGCTGAACTCGTCTAACTACCCCTACCACCTTTGTCAGTCCAACACCTGCTGTATCCAAACTTATCATATATGCATCTATTTAGCCCATGCACGTGTATCCGAAATAAGTCGTTTTTTTCTGAGAATTTTTTAGTCTTTTGTTACACATTTAAGCACATGCACCTAAGCTTCATTTGTGCAGGCTGCTATCCTTTGTAATCGTGCATGTCTTAAACTTTGTTTTTCTTGCATTTTGTCTATTCTTAGCTCTTTTATTCAGGTGCATTTAACCCGCACCTTTATCAAGAACTTTCTACTCAAGTTTTACTCGGGTGTCATAAATGCAGGCACATGCGCCTAGTTCCTTACTTGACATATAGGTGCACAGGCCTAAATATTTGCATATATGGTATCCTTGGTCCTAGTTAGCTCTCCAGCGAGTGCTAAATGAATGCCGTGGAATTAACTTCCTCTCATTTAACTTAAGAACTCTTCGTTAGATGGGGTTCTAGATAGCAATTAATTGTTCCACCAAATACTAAACAAATGACGTATAATTGACCCTCTCTATTAACACAAGAGGACGTAGTCAGATACTAACGGAATGCTTCAACGTGTAAGGCTCCTTAGTGTTTCATCGGTGAATACCTTGATCGGGCACTCGCTGTTTGTTGGTTCTGGCGTACTCGGTGTGGTCTCGTTCGAAGTCGTGTTTTTGGATTACCGCTTACGGACTCATCACGTTACCGGTCGCATTCTGACCTAACTTGATCTTCTTCCCTCTTTCTTCTTCATTGTCTTAGTTAACCTTCCTGCTTTGTGTTGATCTAGCACATCTCTGGAAACAGGATGAGTTTTAACGTCTAACTTGCCATGCTCTGCAAGCTAATGTTTCCAATGTTGCATGTTGCACTCTCCTCTCTGAACGCCTCTCCTTATACTTTTCTGCCTGCCTCTACCACAGGATTGCTGTTCACGTCACTGCACCCTGGTACAAGCTGTAAGAAACATGCAGGTTTAGTTGCCTGGATTTGGTTCACATTGATTAATGGTTTTGCTGTCTACATTCTGATGCTCGCTTGCCCCTGTCCTTGAATTCACTTGCTTGTCCTCTTTCTGCTGTAAAGCATTGTTATTGCCTGCTGAAACTATTATTGTACTGGTAGCTGTACAATTGTGATCACTAATGTCAGTGTTGGTTGCTAGACCTTACAAAAGCTTCTGATAGTATTAAGCGGTTGGGAAAAAATAGTGTCGGGTTTCATTGCGTGTGTCTTTGTACAATGTTCCTATGACACTATAATAAAAGACGGTAGTATAGTGACTAGTGCTTCGACTGATTTCAGGTATATAATGGAATGGATTATCTTGACTGGGCTTAAGTTAGGTGGAAATCTAATCACAAAGCTTTAAATTACATAGTAGTTAGTCATTAGAAATTGATCTATTGGGCAACTTTAACGGGTTGGCAAAGGGCTGAAAAAATGTCACCAACTTGCTATTTTTGGGACCTATGCAAACATATTTGGTGCAATATACTAGTTTCTCTAGTGGACAAGTCGGTAATTGTAAGTGGCAAAATTCCTGAAATTTGGACACAGAAATTATATATTTCTAAAATTTAAGAGATTTTTGTCATGAATTTGATAAAAATCAAGACTTGTTAGTCTTGAATAAGTCAAAATTTAAAGTTGAATTTGGCCCTGTTTATCTGGTTAAGAAAATAAAAATCAAATTAAGCCTTTTTTCTCATAAAATCTGAGGGAAGGACCAAAATCGATTTTTGTTTTCAGCCAGCTAAATTGAGCAAAATGCAGCTTTCGATAAATAACATTGATTTCAAAATTAAAAATGTTATCAGAGGAAGTAATGCCTGCCCATTGTGTTGAATATTTCTACGACCAGTTTCTCTGCCCAACACTGGAGATTGTACTTAAGGAATCCCTACACCATGTATAGTGTTGTCAAGGAGATGTTCTTGTAGCCGCAAAAGCATAGATTTAACCGTTTTATGACACTGCCCCAAGATTTAATTTTGTTCACTGGAATCGTTTATTTACAAACTTTAGCAGTGTATCTTTGTTTTAATGCTCTTATCGTGCATGTGGTTTTTTGTGTTGTATTCACACAACACTTTTGACATGGTGTAAACTGACACTGATCAGCTTGTCGGCAGTTTTCAGAGTGGAACAAGTTGCTTACATTCGTCTTGTTCGTGCACGACTAAACACAATGTGGTGTCGAGGCATAAGCGATTGAGTATTAGCGTACATACCAGTAGTCATTGTAAACCAGAGAAGTTGCACAATGACTTCTTGTTTGTGAGTTTGTTTTGTCCCAATTTCCAAGGATGCCATGAAGTGGATCAACTTGCACCATGTCAATATGTTCTATGTAAATCTAGTTTTGGAGACCAGTTGATAGACACAAGTCTTAATTCAGTCTGCTATAAAATCATCTTCTGTCAAAAAACAAACTTGATTGAGGTTTCTTATCCTCATACAACTGGGCTGCATTCCATAGTCATGAAAACATTAGGTTGCGTTTGCACTGAAAAATCTTTGTGAATGGAAGGTAAACAGTGATTTCAATCCCACAATGCAACATTCCAACCTCGCCGACCAACTTTGCTTTATGCACTCTTCTCCAAAATGCTGCTAACAATCGTTTTTTAAATATTCCACTTCTGCGTGATGTAGTATAAAAATAGGACTACGATTTTAGGGTTTGCCTGAAGTGTATTCTTGATTTGCGGACTGTTTCGATGTTCTTGTTAAGGTATATCACGAGACCCAATTCATGAGAGCAAAAGGTCGAATTCGATTTTTGTTTTTAGCCATCTAAGCCGGGCTGGGCTTAACAACATGTTTTGTAAAAAAAATGCATTTGAACAAAACTGATTACAGAAAATTACAATCTGCCATGGTCCAGCCAATGTAAAATACATTTGTACTCACCCCATGCTGCTTGTAGTGGGGAAAGGCAATTCTGCATGTCTCTGAATGTTCTGTTAATGGGCACATATGGTGTGCTCTTTCCTCTCCTTTTTCTTCTGTTAAGCATGGTTCAGGTAAAACAAGGAGGCATTGCTGGCTAAATGGCTCCATTCAGGAGGTTGACATGGGTGACGTTATTGTCAGAACCGACATTGGACGATTCCCACGAAGAGAATGAAAAGTTGAAATTTGTTGGGTGATGCCAATGAAAGGGCAGTACACCTGCGTAAATGATTGTGTGGTTTGGGTGGTCACGTGGAACTATCGTGCCAAGAATGCCTCTTATCTCGTAAAAGGTCTATTCAGTTTTGCACTTGATAATCTCAACAGCATTGCTGCAAGTTTAAGTTTAAACTTGAGCTTGTGGTATGAATCTAGGGATTATCTGGTTAGGATTGAGCTATATGCCTACCTGTGTAAACCATAATGTAATCCAGATGCACTACCAAGGCTACATACCTGCAGTTCATAACGTAAAGTGTGGTAAATTCTCTCCAATTTAGGACAGAGTATGGCACACAGGCCTGTAGCATAGCCACCATTAGACAATGGGGGCACTCATAACAATGTTAGATGCCCATGAAAATGAATAAGCGCAATTTCGGCAATTAATTTTTCCGAAATTGGCGAGATTTTACCGTAGTGACGCAAAAGATATCAACTATGAGTTGAGAGTTAGGAGATTGGATTTCAGACCTAATTGAATATCTAGTCCTGCATTGCGAGTTCCGTCTATCGCATGTAATTCTTTGCGTGCTCGTTTCAGGAGGGGTTTGCACCACCTGACGACGCAGCGGAGTTAGAGGAAGAGGTGGAGGAGTATTGACGATGGACTAGTTGTGACACGTGATGGATGAATGTGTCTGTATTGAATGCTGTCGCCACCTATTGTGTATATTGTACTCTAAGAAAAACTGCTGAGAGCAAGAGGGGACAGCCTAGTGTTACACAGCAGTGAACGCTGAAGAGGATTAGTGGCTGACATTGGCAGTGTGCAAGTTGCAGGTTGTTCCGTGAGCGACGTCAGTCTCTTTTTTTTCAATAATTGCAAAAAAGTTCACGCAAGGGCATTTGATTTATGGGTTGGGATTTTGCACTTTGATTTATTTTGGGTGATGTCTTGGGTCGGTGTCAGATGTCATTCATTGACATTTGTGATTTGCTGTTCAGTCGGCAGTTTTCAGCGGTGGTTCTTAATAATTTTACTCATTCACTGTTACTGCAGACGTTGGATAAAATGTTTAAACTTTTTATTCATTTTGAATTCATTAAGAATGGCGCGGTTGGTGAAGTTAAGGGCAAGTTTCGGAAATGATTCGCCTTCGATACTTCATTTGGTGCGAGGTTTTTATGTTGGGTTTATTTAACCAACTGGGATAGTCGTGGACGTTTCACGACATTTCTGCTTCTCAACTGTTTTCTGCTTTGCAATGGAATGTAGGGAGGAATTCAAGTATTTTATATTAGTCCCGGGCGTGTGCATAATCCTGCTTCCTATACGTAGTTGAGATGCCGTTGTTAACTGCTCTTTGTATATGAGGCGATAACAGATCTAGTGTAGGGCTTTAGTCTGGAGCAGTATCAGGAATCTAGCTCTCCCGTGTTTTCTCGACAGTCAGTAGTGTAGAAAATCCAAAATAACTTTATTTCAAGCCCCATGCAGCGCCACCTGTTGGTTGATGTTATGGAGTGTAACCTTTAATTTTTGTTCTCTAATATTTCTAGATAGTAGTCCTACTTACACCAGGGATCAAATGAAGTGGGAAGCTCAACTGTTGCTAACTGACTTTTTTGAGTTTGATTTTTGCATTTTGTACTTGTCTTAATTAGCGCTGGTTGGGTCTGTGATTATACACTGGTCTCCCTTCATTATTTGGCTCTCAGTACGGTTGCATACATCGCCCGTGTGTATGAACTAGTTAACCCCATCGCTTTATAACTGTTTGGAGAGAAAACTAAATTAATGAAGTTGCAATAGGAGTGCGTGCCCACAAGCTAATAACTGAGTTGCTAAATGTGAAATAAAATTTTTTTGCTATATGATATGTCATAAAAGTTTCCATG
Source organism: Phoronis australis (assembly GCA_002633005.1). Lineage (NCBI taxonomy): Eukaryota > Metazoa > Phoronida > Phoronidae > Phoronis > Phoronis australis. The sequence continues at coordinate 301,506 of NMRA01000088.1, forward strand.
CAATCATTGGTAATATATTTCACCTCCAAACAGTTCACCCAGACGGTGAGCAATTAAAAACGAGTTTCAGAATGGATCACTTTCGAAGGCACCGGCCAGCAGTCCAGATGTAGGCATAGCTGCGGTAATTTTTCACATATTTAGGACAAACTGGAAGAGAAGTGAATTTTTTGTTAAAATTTTCAGCAATTTTGTTCCATTATTTTGCTGGAGTCACATGTCAACATTTGGTAAAGATTTTGTAGTGTGTTATGTAAACTGGTCTCTTGAAAAATAGAAAAAATACCAATTTTGATTGTTGTTATTGTACGAAGCAAGTGAAGAATTGTCGAAGGTGTCTTAAATTTCTAGCATACGCGAGTGGAACCGTGCCTGACGGAGTGCCAACTTGTTTCCATCGTCACCACACTAGCGGTTCGTAGTTTAGTTTAGGCTTCTTGTACAGTTTTGTCATTTCTATTGTACAGTGTTGTGCGACTCCTGTTCTTGATCCAATGTTTGTAAAGATGCGTGTACAGTAAGTGAGGGGTTTAGAAGCCTTGTGGATAAAGGTCGGTGGCAGAGCTCGTAAATACTCTGGCCAAGACTCTTAGTTGAATGGTCAAAAACACTATGATTGGTGACCACATGCAGGTGCTGCCACCTCTAGCAGAGTATTTTTGAGCAATGTCACTGGATTGTTTCTCCATCCTGGCTCATGTTAACTCTGCCTAGTGCTGATTAGAAATCCATGTGAGGTTTGCAGTGTCTCATAAACTTGACTTGTCAGTTTAGAATTGAACCTTGTTTAACTGGTGGGAAATCGTTAGTCTTTCGTAATCTTTATTTATACTTATTTCGTGAAATTTCGAATGCAGTTTGTCCTCCAAAGTTTTCATTTGCTCATTACTGTCATAGAACTTTGTTGCATTAAAGTCTAGGATACAGTCACAAACTACCGTGGACCCTCAAACCTAAGTGGGACCTCTATTCGTAATAAGGATGATTCATGTATGCTAGCCCTCGGCTTTCCTCCGAATTCGCAAAATGCTGTTACTAAATTATTTAATCTTTTATTTGAAATAAAATGCATTGTGTATGACTAAATGAGCCTTTTTGTTGTGTTGTGATGTGATGTGGGTGGTGAACACTTTCACAGTGTGAATAGGGCACAGAGATATCCACTTGCAAGTTCCTAGTATGTTTCCTGTTTAAAGGTATATTGAGCACAACATGGTGGTTGGGTCAAAGTTAAATAAAATACGAACCAAGTTTATTACGCTAAAATTAATACCCTTGTTAGCTTCGTTTTGATGTCAGTGTAACATGAAGTGCACAATTGCATTGTATCATAACTCATTTTTATGCGGTCACATATTTATGTGTGGATGCATGTTGTCTTCTGTCTGGCGTCTGCTGCTGTGTCTTCGAAACCGTTGCAGGATCTTATTAAAATTTGGCAGGTGTGATCTTATGAAGCTGACGTCTGTAGACCACAAGTTTAGTATCGATTCAACGAGCGATGTGGCCCCTAGGAGCAATTTTAGTTTTTTATGGTTGTATCTGTATCTTCGGAGATCATTAATGGATTTTCGTGAAATTTGGCAAATTTTTTTTATTATAAAAGATGATGGTGCTATTCCATTTTTCGGACAGGTTTGATGGTTTTACGCTATTTTTGTTATATTAGCGTCCATTTTATGGCGTCTGCCTCTCTACCCGGTGAACTGTTCAAGGAATCATTATGAAAATTTACAGATGTGTTTTTGATGAAAAGGCCACGACTGATGTTGACTTTCAAACTGTCTGACTACTTAGTCACACACTTGTGGCAATTTTTCTTTTTTTGTGTTTTTGTGTTTGTAGCCAAATCTCCATAACCCTTTGAATGAGCTTTGTGAAATTTGAAAAATTCTTTCCTGTGGAGCCAACATCAAATAGTTACTAGCGTCAAACTGATCCGAGCACCACTGAGCCGGGTAAGCCCCCTAGTGGTGAGATTTTTTTCTTTACGTTTGCGTCTATCTTTAGAGTTCATTATATAAAATTTGGCAAATAGATTTCTGTTAAGGAGATGACAACGGCTTACCATTTCATCCCTTTGCATTGCTCTTGTTTGTGACCTGTCACAAACTTAGTCAAAAAACAATCTTCTTTTTGTCTCGTCAATCTGGGTATCCGCAGGTAATACCGGAAATTTCTGAAAGTGCCCCTAGTGTGTGCTTGTGTGCGTGCATGTTTGTAATTTGGCAAAAAGGAAGGTTTATAGTGGCTTTAAATGAAATTCATTCAACCACAAAACACTGGGTTATACTCCACTATGGTAACTCCACCTAGTGTTTGTGCAGGAAACAAAATATTCAACTTTCCTGTGTTATGGTGCTGCATGCAACCTATCGGCTAGATTCAGTCCTTGCGCTAACTGAGCTCACTTGTATGTATTTGTGATACTGTTTAAAAGTTTGGCCATTTATTGAAGGCGACAGTTAATGGGTGTCTGTAACTACTGGACATTTAATATACAGATTTGAAAATTGTATCATATGTAAGGATGCTTTAAGGATGTGAAATGTCTTAAAGCTACTGTCTTAATAGTACAGTCATGGGATTGGGACACTCATTATGTAGGGTGAAAGGTAATGGTTCCACAATGTTTGTAAAAAGGACATTTTCTTTGTAAAAGTATCAATCCGTACTGTACCAGGCATTGTTCTCTTTCAGAATGTCCCACATGAAAATCGTTTTTTCAGTTATGGAAATTAAAGAATTTTTTTTTTGACTTTTTGTTTTAAACTACTTGCAATTGTGAGACTGGCCTTGACTTGTTCCTTAGTCAAATTAGGTTTGAATTCTTAGGAAACTCCAGTCTCCACAAGTTGACTTGTTTGGCTGTGGCACTTCATGTACGCGACATAGTGTTGAGCGAAAATGAACTACCACCATTATGTTTTTAAACCCAGAAACTAATTTTCATCTGAAAAGGGAAAAATTGATACCAGTTTAATTTTTTTTTTGGTTTATTGCAGGTTATTTAATTATTTAATTATTGATAGTTGTTTCAAAAATAAAATTTCACCCACTGACTGTTAAAGCTAGTGTACTGAAAACAGAGGTGGTTGCTGGCTCGGTTCAAACAGCAAAAGTTGTTCAGACGAATATACAGCATTGCGTGTTAAAAAGTTCGGCGAAACTTCAGGCAGACTGTGCCTGTGGCAATGTGGTTGAGATAGGCGATATGTTTTTTATCCAAGACAGGCTGTCAGCCATTTTGGACTAGTTACTTAAGCTTTTGTGAACAATTTGTGCAATGTGAGAGCAGACATGGTTATAAACAATTAGATAACTTTAGTTAAGTTTTGCCTTAGGTAGTTGTGGTCTAATGCCTTCTTGTCTGGGTAGTAATTGAATTTTTTATGGTCGCTTTTTTAAAAGGGACTATAAAATACAAATGAGACATTTTTTGGTTTGAATTGATCAGTTTGTTTCAAAATTTATAATATTCATGCACTGTCTTTTTGAAATTTTCATTTGAAATACATCTTTTATATGTCCAAGCAAGTCTGTGCTTACAAACCATGATTTTCAATTTTCATGGATTTATTCAAAAAGATTTTAAATTGTTTCTTGATGTTCCTACAATTTCAAAATAAGTTTTTGCAAGGAAATTTGTCAGCTTACATTGCACATTTATTCGACTTTAATCGACAGTGAACAGATTTTATTTCGACTAAAAATATCTGAATATGCCATGACCTTTTTTTTAACTAAATTTTTAGCAAAATGCAGATTTTTAAAAAATGTTGAAAAAGCTACAACTAGCATGGAGTTACATAGCTTTAGTAGTGGTTAAAAAAATATTTTCAGTGTTAAAATTCTTGTGAGAACTTTAAAGCATTACAAAAGCTCCTATGCAGGAGGGTATTTCTGAAACCAGTCAATGAACTTGACCTCCACAGCCTGGTTACTTAGTAGGTTTAGCATAACAATTGCATTTTTTTACAACTGAATCGCGATGTACCAAAGAAGCGTACTGTGATCTATGTTTACCTTTCATTACTTTTATTGATTTGTCTCCAGTGAGAGTATTTTTTCCAATGACGGAGCAAATTATGCAGTGTAAGACACCTAGTACATAGTACAAACTGTAATCTTTAATTAGCCATTTCCTTGTTATGAGCATGTGTAGCTTGAGTAAGGAATTTGTCAGCTGAAATGGATCAGTGGTTTGCACAGTGTGTATGTGGCGAATTTCCTGTGAATGCGTCATTCTACTTATGTTCGTCTAGTCAACTAAGCCGCTTCAGATTGGCTAATTTTTTACGTCTGTCAGTAGTTTTTCAAGTAGGGCGCATAAAGAAATCTTATAATGACAACGATGTGCCATTGCCTGGGTTAACAAATAGCAGTTAGTTGTACACTAAATTATTTCTTCCTCGTTTATTTGAAACAAATGGCATTTGTTGTGGCATAAAATGTGTGCACCTTTCTTAACTCGACCTGCACATTTTTGTTTGTATAATTGACGTGAAGAGTGACACACTGTACATATGTGGAAAGTGCCCTGTGATTATTCAAAACTTTAAAAGCCCCACGCAGCACCTTCTTGAAAAACATAGTTTTGGTTCATGTTTTGCTGTGGAAGCTGTTGCTTTTTTATTAACATGGTGAGTTAACACTCTTGCAGATGATGAAACCAATGGACAGACTGTTGTTCAGTGATTTGATGCCAAGTTCATTTGTCATCCTGTTTGAAGGTCTTTGTAAGTTTGACTTGGCCTATTTGTGACTGCATGAGTTATCTCCCTTTTCGCTGTAGTGCTGAACACCATTGGGATACCTGGATAGGGTTCCGTAACGCTAGGACCTCGCTAAAATGCAAAACTGCGAGATTACGCGAGATATTGGCATGTATTTTAAATGAGAAGATGTGATTTGGGGTAAATTTTTCTAGCCGCGAGAAAGCTACTGAACTCTACCTGATGTTTTCAGCACCTCAATCGAGACGGGTGCAGGTAATCACTGAATGGCAGCTCCCTTTGAACGAGGCATAGAAAGGTATATAGAAATGAACGAGGCATAGAAAGGTCTATAGAAACGACTGGTTTGAAACAACACAAGTTTATTTAACATAAAAAAGTAAGCAAAAGATTCACAAGACTTAAAATTGCACAAGGTCAAAGTGATTGGAAGACATTGTTTAATTTTAATTTGTTACCTAAAAGCAACCAATCGAAATGACTGTTAAGAAATTGAAGACATGGTTCATGACTAAAATTTGGTTCTTAAAAGTAACAAATCAACACCATTATGGCAACACATTATTTTAATATATTATGTTAATATATGGAAGTAATGATATATATTAACATAATATATTTATATTTTAAGGTTCTGCAAAACAGTAATAACCCTTAAGACGGCAGATAGAATATGTCTACTCTTTATAAACACTCATTTTCAGCAGCATTTCTCATCTGCCTAAAATTCGGTATGGTGAAAGGTACAAAAAAATCAAAAATTCCTTTGCATAAAAACAAAACGTACCTCAATAACAAATTTAAAAAAACGTAAATTTCCAAAGTTTAACAACTATTAAAATTCAATAAAACAATTGCTCATCACCTAACAGCACAGAATAATCAAAGAATATTAATTTAAGCAACAATCCGTATTTTACAAAAAATACATCAACTATAATTATAATTATTTAATAAATAAGTTACAACAAATCGAAGAATGCGTCTCAAATGATTGGATTTCTCAGGATTAAAGCTCACATCATTCCGTGTGCGTTATGCCAGACAATCATCACTTCAGAATATCATGTCAGTTTTTGGCCATAGTAGGATCAAAAAACGGACAATAGTCTTATTGTTAATAACCTGATGATGTCTAATAAATAGACGAAACGTCGAATCAATATGAACTTTTTCATTTGTGTGGCGATTGTCCGTTTTTTTGATACCCCAGAATATGTTTTCAAGACATAAACATCCAATATCAAAGAGCATTTCCGTCTGTGATTCTTGATCGGCAGTAAAAGACAAATCAAACCATGAAAAAATGCATGTTTCATGTACATCATCTGGGCGATGTCTTTTTATCTGGTGTGTAGGTGGCAGCACAAGTCTCCAGATCAATACAGTTATGTAAATTTAACATTCTGTCACTTATCACTTGGCGACGATAAAACTGTTGTCATGAGTTGATTAAATAAAATAGCAAGCAACCCAAACAATTAGCAATGCAAATAGGAATTGTAAATTGTAACTTTTATAATAAAGAAAACAATTTTATTTCTCGTAGCATTACTGAGCAACATGCACTACATAGTGCAATTACCTGCCATGTTAAACATGACGGCAAATTGGTTTGCAACAAAAACTAGTAGAGCTTGAAATATTCTGTTACTTCCTAGCTGTACGAATCAAAAATTAGACTTATGTCATGAAAAAATATTGCTGTTTCAAGGGCCTCCTACAGAACACTTCTAAAACTAAAAGTTCATCGACTCATTTACTAGATAAGCCAACACTACACTGTATTATCTTAATACTCGTATCACACACAAAATTCTATACAAAACATACTTCATTTCCCACACTTTGGCCACTAGAGTAAGCAGTCAATGACCTGTCTCACCTAGCACGTACATTGTCATAGTGATTTTCTGTTTCAGCGACAGGTATGTAATTTCCTTGAAAAGGACATCACTATGACAACACGCGCCGGGCTGACTAATTGTCCATTTCTTTAACCTTTGAAATTTCAGTACAGTAAGTTTTCTGGATAAATTACAGTTTGGCAACACTTTTAACAACAGTATTGGATTGTATCAGTTTTTATTTGCAAAATCGATGGTATTGATGAAGCTATGTTTGTCTCCGCCCGTTAAGACACAAGTCTCGCCAGATCTTCATCATCTCCTAACAATGTGATAATATACATGCATAACAGTACATGCAAAGTGTTTTATGTAGATAAACGTTCAGTGTTCGATGTCAACTTTAAAAAGTGAAACTTTGAATAATGACAATATTTTACATCTTTGCTCGTCCATACTACCGCCACCTATGAAGATAACTGTAAATCATCCGAGCGTATGACACGGTCATGTATAGACTTGGCTGTCATGATGGCCATCAAAGACGGAAAATGGCTAGACCACTCATGTTTTCCCACCTGTATCACAGAATAGATTTACCTGCTCATGTTGGTATCGTTATCACACTTGACTGACCAATTCTACTAGTTCCACGTTGCCATGGAAACCATTGAGCAGGATAATAACTAACCAAATATCACTGGTGTTAGTTGTATTGCACGACTTGTCATCTTTGCAGTCTTTGGTGACACCGAGGAGCTTGGCAATTGCTTTGTATCGCTTTGGCAACTGTTTGATTTTTTCTTGAACCCCCTTTTGTGCTTCTGGTTGCAGCATTGATACCTTGGTAAAATGAGAAAGAATTAGTGGAGTTATGGACCTGCGGCAAAAATTTTCCAATGTGAGACAGTCTCTAGAGTTTGAGACACGGAAATTCCTGCAAATTCGAATCATTCTTTATTCTGGAATTTGGGACATCAGGGTGATTTTGGTGTTCACCGTATTTCTGAAATTTCGTACAATGAATTTTCAATCTACAGAGTGGGTAATTTTGACGTTTTTGCAGTGATTCTTGAATATGGGACGGTCAATATTATCTATTAATAGAATTTGGGATAACCTGTAAGCTTGAGCAAAGTAGTCAAATTTTCACTGTCTCGACCTCACGACAATCTGGGAGCACACACGGGGTGCAACCATTGCCGGCGCACACCAATTAGGCAAACGCATAATTTTGAAATAAGTTTCAAGTGCTAAAATGCCCCCGTCATTACCCGAATTTCTTAAAAAGTGATACGTGACTGTTCATGTCTGTTCTTATTTCGGGTCCAAACCACTTAACATCCGTACACATAAAGATGGCTCCTTATACAAATTAAATAATTAAACTTCTTGTCACAAAATACAGCAGGTATCATCTGAGAGCTACATTGTAGAAATGAAGAAAGTTTTGAGAGCTCCATTCCATAGACCACAAGGCACTACAGCTTGCAGCACGAATATGCCGCGAGTGAAAAACCTAGAACGGAAACAATCGCTTTAATTTCAGTGGCTTCCATTTTGCTAGGATAGACTAGTACGCTCCTAAGTACCACATGCGAAACACTCGCCCTTCAATAGCGTGATTTTGCGACATTTATTCGCAAGAAACTTGATCTCTATAGAGGGCACTCTGCATCACTTACTAGTATATTCTCCATGACTTTAAAGTCTTCTGCTCTCATCTGCCATATTGAAATGACAACCTCACGAGGGATTTCTGCAAAAGAATTGTGAAAATACTGAACCATAAACTTTATTACTTGGCGGAATTCTTCGAATTCCGACAAGTATGTTGCTCTGTCGTCAAGTTTTTTTTTTTTTTGTTCGCACTCTACAGGTCGCAATTTTCGTCCGATTTTCACGAAATTTGCACAGAACATGTAGATTGAGATGTATTGGAACGCTATTGTTTTTGGTCATGATCGGATACAAAATGGCGGACGTGGCGGCCATTTTGTATCCGATTTCACAGTCAAATACTCGTAGAGGCCGCATTTTTGGACCTACATGGCTGAAAATCGATACGAATATACTACAACGCATGTGCTACAATTGTGCAGAAAATCGTTGACTTCTGGTTAAAGATGGCGGAAATATTGGACGTGGCGCATGCGCACCCCGAAATATGGCTAAAAACGTTTTCTCCTGTAGAGGGCGCAATTGCAAACCAATCACTTTCAAACTGGTCACGTGTTTGTTGAGTTTAATAAGCTTTTATAAAAAGTTATTGAACCGGAAGTCACCTTCAAGATGGCGGCTGTGGGGCATGTTCACACGGTTTCAATCGCTCTGGTGTCACATTTTTTATGGGAAGAGCAAATGACGTTTCAAAAAGTCTGCGAGAGCGTATTTCTCAGACTTACCGTTTTCGAGTTATTTGACATTGAATTTCAAAAAAAAAACAGCAAATTTTCAATTTTCTCGAAATTTTTTTGGATTTTTGCCAAACTACCAGACCCAGACTGACCCAGCCAGCACTGTCCTACTTTAAAGCATGGCTCGTCCGTCATGTTGCGCCATCTATTGTTCTTTATTGTAGTTGATTGTATGCTCTCTATTTGATTTTTTGCTAGTCACATGAATGTTATCGTGTTTGACAAACTACCACTTTAGATAGAGTTTTGAACGGGCTTTCAGATGATAATTTTCAACTTGCGCTACGACGTCTACTTTTTGAATTATTCGAGATTTTCGAATACCATTATTCCTTCGGTCACACGCAGCTGGCTGGCTTTCAGTTCACTTTGTTTTGATTATGCCTAGTTGACCCAGACTGACCCAGCCAGCACTGTTCTACTGTAGACTGGACCGTCATGTTGTGTCATCTATTGTTCTTCATTGTAGGTCATTATATGCTCTCTATTCGATTTCTTCGCTAGTCACATAAATGTTACCGTGTTATCCATTATTGCCGCCTTGATCGTCATGATTGTCGTCGTCGCTCTCATTGTCGTCTTTTCGATTAATTCCGCCAANACTCGTCCGTCATGCTGGGCCATCTATTGTTCTTTATTGTAGTTGATTGTCTGCTCTCTATTTGATTTCTTCGCTAGTCACATGAATGTTATCGTGTTATCGTCTTATTCATCATTGCCGCCGTGATCGTCTTGATTGTCGTCGTCTCCCTCATCGTCGTCTTTTCGATTAGTTCCGCCAAGTGTCGCTCCTCCGAGCGCTCTCGTCTAATATATCTTGTTGGAATGACCTACATTTGAAAAGCAATTATCCCCGGTTCTGTATCATCAAAAATATTTTCAAATTAAACTGGGAAACAATATCTTCCACAGAAATTCCGATGCATACTTAGAGGCCGCCACATCCAAATTGTTTTAATATTGATAAAAATTACATTGACATGAAATAGTAATAGGACTAAAGAGCTACATTTTGCCGAGCTAAGCTGGCTAAAATGAAAATCGAATTCGGCCTTTATCATTGTCCTTCCATAATAGGATTCTATTTCAGTTAGCAACACAAACAGAACTTTTTGACGTTCATACAATGAAAAAAATCAATTTTCAATGACGGATTTAGTTTTTATTGGGGGGAGGGGGGAGATTGTTGCCATAAACAGGCAGCTGTTATGATCACCAACACCCATCTCTGTTTCCAGTCCAAACAAAAGAAGCCTGTCATAAAAATCCAGACACCAGTGGTAAGTGCCCATTGTCTAATCCCAACTAGAAAGAAATGTTGCCTGCTGGGAAATGCCATGTAGCGCCTAATGAATTGTGAAGTAAACCAACTTTGTGATTTATCATTTAATACACTTGTGAGATAAAAAACGGTCAGGCAATGGGTACATTTCTTACTTCTATTGTTGTTTGCTAATGTCATTATACAACTACAAACAAATGATGATTACATAAGCATGTCACAGTACCAGCACATGTAGAACAATATGCCAGATATGAACTGTGCCAGTTATGCTGTAACTGATTCAGCTGTCATGAGTCAGAATGTGCCATCTTAAGTGCAAAGGCAGTTCTACTTTTTCAGTAAGGGGGGGTTAGGATTTGCTAGAATCTGTGGCGCGTGTACAGTGCCGAGCGGGGGAGGAACCCTTTACCGTGTAAGATTTTTTGTTTTTTGTAGCTGATTTTGTTTTCCAACGTTTTTTTTTATTTTCATTTTTGATCCTGTCCCTTTTTAATAAATTTCAATTCCCATCTCTCAGAGTACACCAGCGCCCTCTGTATGTCTACAGTATGTTCTCATCATCATACGATCACCAATGCTTGATCACGAGAACGAAATCTGAAAAGTGGGGTTAACTTATCATACATAATCCACCATGAACAAAATCGCTCCTGGCACGGGCTATAATCAGCAAACATGGTAGCGCCGCACGTTACACTTGTTTGCGTGACTTTCCTGTTACTCCCTCTGTTTGTCATTCTTTGCACTATTTCACACATGCCTTGTCCCACTGTATGTTACTAGCTTTTTCTCTTCAGCTGTGGTGGCATTACTGCGTCATTTTATTTCCACTTGAGAATGAATCAAGGTTTCAAAATATCGTGTGTCTTTTAATCATGTCTCTTGGCCAGTTACTTAACCAATGTTCTGTTGAATGTCGAACTTTCTGAGGATACCAACGGAACGGAATAAAGATACTCAACAACAACAGGTGTCGTGTCTTTAACAAGTTTTGCATATACAGATACACATACGATAAAAATTTCCGAATATAGACAGTGAAAAATAAATATTTTGAATCTGTTCTAAATTTTAGAAATAGGCAATATTGGCCATCCGAAATTCGAGAAATATAAGAAAAAAGGCAAAATCAACGGTGTCCGAAACTCGGGAGACTGTCCCAAGAGCTAGGCCTGACTTTATCACAAAATCTAATCTAAGGTCCTATTGTGTGCATTAGGGAATAATTCATAGCAATGATAACCCACAGCCTAAAATAAATTGACATGAGGCAATTTTTCTATGCCAACATTTGGGGTATCCAGCACCTATAAGTGAAGTTAAGCCAGATGGTGACAAGTACTTGTCCTAATCAATTCACGATAAAATTAGTGCACGTAGCTTAGTTGCCCTGTTGAAGAAATCCTATTTCTCTTACAATGCATCGATTTTAAAAATAGTATTTACTTTTCAATTTTAAAAACAGTCATTTTGGTTATTTTCCTTACTTACTGTGTTTTTCACTTTGAAATTAGTAAGTTTAACACCCCCCACCCCCCATTGTTTACAACAGCATAATCTCCATCAATACACATTTGGCCAGGTCCTTGAATAGAGGCTGCTAACTTCAATCTAGGACAGCTAGTACCATCAAGCCTGAGATGTGCCCTAGAATTTGCTGGATACTCTGGGGTGAACAGACGCTTTCTCATCCACTTGCATGCAAATCCCGTGTTAGGACAAGATTTGCCTATTTGATGTATCCTAGACTAGTGATTTTTCAAACTGTTTATAACAGCCATCACTTGAGTCATTGTCATACACACTCTTCTACACACGTGACTGCTTCAAATTCAAACAAAACAAATTATTGAAATTGTCATTCCATTTTCTCAAAAGACCACTATACTTTCCTAAAAATACTTAAGATGTTTTACATTAGATGCCCTGTGCCTCTGTCATTGCCATTAAAGATTCTTATGAGAAGTTCATAAATTAATAGCTGATTACCCAGCTCTGGCACTTATACCAGCTCTTCCTCTGATTATGTTGACATGCAAGTAATGGAATCTTTGATTGCTGCATAATTTTTGTGACAGACATAAGCTATCATGCCATGCCAAGAATTGTATGACACTTGGCTTATCTCAAAATCCAACTGCTGCCTGCTGGTTTGGTAATTGGCCCAATTATGTTGTACACCCAGTAGAATTAATGAGGAACATATTATTACAACATTACACAATCGTTTTAGGTTGTAAACACATTTTCTTTCCGATTTTCAAAATTTAAAAACCTAATCACGAACCATAAAAATATGCTGTTTAAAAACTTTCATAGCGAAAACTTAAAAGTACTATTTTCACCTCCAATGTTTTTATGATGGGTCTGATTATCTAAAGAACAACAACATCAGCACCCTGAGGTGATGTAATTAGCTACAACAGCATGGTGTCTTTGATTAATACCGGCAAATTTCGAAGTACGCAGACCCAACTGAGTTGCCAAATCTTGAGCAGAAAGTGTGTCGATGTAGGATTCTTTTCACGGCTATTTCCCAATTCATGCATATTCACCTTTCATGGCAGTAAGAAGAGAACCCATTCCTTCAAGTGTCTCCTTCGGAACTGTGCTAGGCAATGTGCAGCAACTGTTTCGCACATCTCTGTTTGAGTCTGGCTCTGTGATATCATAACCCAACTGACCAACAAATGATTTCCACGAATTGTAGCAGAAAACTTCACCAGGAGGAGAGTGGGTTATTTCCATGGGGTGGTCTTTGGTGGGGTCATTGGTCTTGTGTTGAACCGATTGACTAAACTTGAAAAGAAGGTCATCTAGACTGAGCTTTATGCCATCTATTTGGTCTCACAAAAATGATGTATTAGAGTGAACATGAGAGAGAGGGAGAGGGAGGGAGGGAGGGAGNAGCTAAGCTCATTTGTACATTTTACATTGCAGCGTTTGGTATAGGTGGCAATTTCATGTCCGGATATGTGAACATACTTCTTCAGTTATTTTGCTCAGAACAGGTTAAAAGATGAATAAAATAAGTGATCCGAAAAAAACTTTCAACTTTCAAATTGATCAATGTCAGTAACGATACCGGCCAAATCAGATTCTGAAAACTGGATAACACAGGTCATCATATGTATAATTTTGATGGCTGATCAGTACTTTTAATAAAAGCACCATCATCAAACATATGCACAGGAAGGTGTACTAGACAACTATAAACAGAAACTATTCAATTCAATTTTTTATTTCACTATGCTAATCAAACAGCTCCAATCAATCAACAGGCGTGAAGTATGCATAGTCTTTTGGGTACACTTGTATGTTGCTTAACACTAGATCATCAGTGAGTTCCTTGATAAAATGATGATGATGATGATGATGACGAGGACAAGGAGGATGATGAGGATGAAGATGAGGAAGAGGACGGGGAAGAGGATGAGGACAAGGATGACAATAACATTGTGAATTTCACCCAGGGATGTCCTCCAACACTGACTTTCGAAAGTTTATTGTGTCTGTGACAGTACGCTTGCTGGTTAACCATTGGAATTAGTAAAGTTTACTTCTTTTGGTTGGAGACTATAAATTTTCAATACGGCGGTGTAACTTCTAAACTAGTCACAAATGAAAACAATTGTTAAAATTGCCATTTTCACACTTCTCAAAGACTAACCAAGTTGATTGCAACAAACATTCAAAATTCTCCAAAATGCTACACTGTGTAAACCATGCACGCGCGAGTTCATTGCCAAAATAAAATTTCACTTGTCCGCCATATTGTGTCTCAAGTCGAAGAACTTTTAACATAAGTCATGCTTATCCACTCTCATTAAAATTATTTTAATTCTTCATTAGTAACCAGCTTGCAGTAAACACTTACAAACTCTATCATAAAGTGGCACATCTTACGATGCTGATCTTGAGACTGTAAACGATTCCACAATTCTTGCAGGGGCTCTCTCCATTTTGTGTGGCTGACAGTCTGCAGTAATCTCTTCACATTCTTGTCGACTGTTTTCACATCTGAAAACATTATCTTACTTATACTAATGGACAGGCCACATTAGAAAGTCAGCTAGTTTCATGGCACTTTGTATTGTGTCAATGGATTTGCACAAGAACCACAAGAGTAATCAATTCTCATTATCACAAACACTGATCTAAGTTCCTTTCCCATGAGCAGAACAATTACCTCATTAGTGATTACCTCACAGGAATTAAACACTGGTTGAAATAAATTGTAATATTGTAAGCTAAAACTAGTGTTTTTTCTTCTGAAATTGAAGCTCTTGGAAAACACGACAATGATATTACCATTTACATTAAATATCACGGCCTGGATCTAGTCTCGTTATACAGCGAGTTCAGACAGTTCATTTCCATTTCATTTGTGTTCTTTATATCACAAGTCTATTCAGGTGAAGATAATTGAGTGTCGTCTGCATTCTTTATCAGTCACGCAGCTGACGTAAACCCAGTTATAGTGACCGATTTTTAAGATTGGTTACTTTTTATGTTCTAAATATTGGTAGAATCATTAATTCTTGAAAATGTGTATTAAAAAAAAGTTTAAAACTTTGGTAGGTAGAGCTGTTTATTACATTTAATGACTTTGCTCGCAACATTCGATTAATTGTGTTTGTGCATGGAACTACCTTTCAATGAAAATCGCCGCTGACTGAAATTAAGTCCAGATGCCTCCAGCTTAGCGTGTTGCTCATAATAGTGGCCAGGTATCTGGACCTCGCCAGCATGCGAAGTAGAACAAATTCATGTCATGAAAGTTTGGTTACTGGCATTTTGCCTAAACAATACCAAAAAAACTTAGACAGAAAACGATATAATCAGATTTGTTTTATAGACTTTGTTTTCAATCGCCGTGTGTTCATCTTCCTGTATTCATATACAAATCCATTGGGTTTTACAAGTATAGTAATTGCATGTGAAGTCATTGCTGACATGGCAATTGTTCTGCTTCTAAGAAAACGAACTTGAGAAGCATTCATGACAATGGCCTTGGTTGATGCCAGCCTGACAAAGATCACATTTCCAACGTGCTGTATAGCTACACAGCAAAAATTCTCAGAGATGGAATTTCAGTAACACAAGCTTCATAAAAGGGAAAAGGGAAGGGGAGGGGGGGATAGAGGGGAGTCGTCAATTTTGATTGTAGACTCTGCAACAAGAAGTACGAAAAAGCATTTCTTAGTTTTTTAAGTTGTTAATAAAGCTGTTTAACTTCTTGAATTTGATTCACATTTGAAAACAAAATTACTTACAACAAAAACGTTTTGAGTGAGACAGGTTTAAGACAACAGTTTGAACTAGTACTTCAGATCTGCAGTCATGTCCATCAATACAGTATCATTTTGCACAAAACACAGTCCTGGTAAACCAAGGAAGTCTTTCCTTACCTTCTAGTGTTAATAGACGCGGCTCCATAATTCTGCCTGGGTCTATCACGCTCTCTTTCACAATGTTGTTATTTTCCTGGTTAGGTATCCTCGACTGAATACTTATCAAGAAGCTGATTCTTTCAGATCTGTTCAGGAAATGTTGAAGTCCACTGCGTTAAATATATTCTCAGACATGTGTTGGTTTAATTATGTTTGGAACAGCTGCTAGGATACATAGGTGTGCTACCATTTGCACACAGCTAACACATTTAACATAAAAATGCCCAGACAAAACTGTTCACTGCCCCTAAGTAAGATCCTACACTTTGGATACTAAAACTTAATGCTCAAGTTTAATTTACTACTAATGATTAAAACACTGGGACTACATCATGAATCTGGTTTGGATAATGATTATTATTTCTCAAACTGAAAAATTCTAATTATTCAAATTATTACCAGTTCTATAAATTTAAAATTGCAACTGCCATTGCAGTAGTGCTAGTACTATATACTACTAGTACTACTACTACTACTTGTACTCATACTTCTAGTATTACTTAACTACTACTATTGCTCATTAGTACTACTACTACTAATATTACTATGATCATTATCACTATCATTATTTACATGAGTATTTACTATCATTGTATTAATACTGTTAAAATAGCAGCATTACATAAGTACCACTGACTATTTAAGTTTATTGTTATTATTATTATTACAATCATTGTTACTGTTAGTACTATAACTAATATTATTACTGTGTTAATTATTATTACTATTGTTATAATTATTAACTCCATATCCATACGTAGTCACTCCTTTCGAGCAAGCATCTAGTCAAGACTCTTATTTGCTCACAGTACTTTACAAATGTAATCTTCTCAGCCATGCCATATTGATCAACAGAAAATCATTATGTAATCATAAGCCACCTCAGACTTCTTTTACCACTGATGTGATCACGGGTGAGAAACAACATGACCGCTGGTCCTCTATAATCGGACCGCCTCACCCAAAACAGGACCTCTGGGGATCAAATGGGACCATCGCACCAGAAAATGGGACTGACGCGCCTAAAAACATGATGACCGCCCCACCAGAAAACAGGACCGCCGGGGACTGAATATGACCGCCGGGGATTGAAACAGCATATTGTCCGGTGGTCATGTTCAGTCCCCGAGGGCCCTGTTTCGTGGTGGGGCGGTCATGTTTTTAGGTGCGTCAGTCCCATTTTCTGTTTTGGGTGAGTCAGTCCGATTTAGAGGACCGGCGGTCATGTTGTTTCTCACCCGTGGTGATGAACTTGCAAGAAAGGTTCTGAGACAAATGATAGCAAAGCGAGAAGCATCTCTTGATATGGAGTTCAAGAAAGTAAAATACAAATGACAATCAACAAAAGTAGAATAAAAACTGAGATTTTAATGAGATGACTAAACAACTGCACGATGACAGTTTTCTGCCACCTATAGGGGTTTAGAGGGTGATTTCCAGTAACAACCAGGTAGTGATCAAAGAAGAAATCAAACAGAAGATATGATACTGTAGCACAAAAATGATTATGATGATTTCAGCATCACCGCGTGGAGTGCTTGCAGGATGCTCAAAGTTTACCACAGATATCTGATAAAAAGAATTAACAAAGGCTGATCACACAAATGTCACGAATGATAAATTACAGGATATTGTACCAACAATGGTACTGTGGGAGGAGTCATATTTGAACATTTTTTTAAATCAATCGGTGTTTTTTAACCCTAAGTCCTTCGGCGAAATCGCAATCCCTTTAAATATGCCCACATAAATACACCCACACAAACACAAACAATAAACAAAACGACAGCTGTTATGATTAGCTTTCAATCTTCGCTGTGTTAACAATTAATAAAATAAATTCAACATTTTAGATTTGGACATGACTGAAGAACTGGCAGTAAAATAACATAAGTACCGAGATTGCAATCCAGCATCCACACCATCCTGCCACCCGGAATCCTGTTGAAGACAGCACTCTGCCATCTGCTTGATAGGATTAATGCATTTCACATCTGGAATATCAGACCAAATCCATGAGAGGTCACATGCAGACTGACAGCACAGTGGTGAAATCAGTCACCTTCATCAGTCAGCAATGATAAGGATGCTATAATGTTCTGAGCCTTAGTGGTAGTAAGGCAGATAGCCCATTAACTAGATAATGAGTGCAAAACTGCTTTTTGCACATAGCAATCTCAATGCAAATCGCATTGCAGCATCCCTCATCTGCCAAGCAAAGTGAACCAATGTGGTGTGTTAATAATACATCAGCTAACACAGAGCTGAGTGTTAACACACTGGCTTTAGTTTGAAGTATTTATTACATCATCACTAGGAATGCAAATAGCTGAGCCTGTGACTTTACACTACACAACAGTATTGGTTAAATATAATTTAACAAAATTTAGATTTTTATTTTAAAGGGAGATCCTGTTAGAGAAGAGACTAAGAATTTTAAGGTAGATGAGGATGATGGTTTTAGATAATGATAAACCGGTCTTTTCACCTGGCTCAACATGAAAGTTTTTGCAGTTCTATTTCTTTAAAATAACTCCTCAATTTGAAATTGAAACAAAACGTTGGCTCACAAAATTCTCTCAAAACGGTCCCCATAAAATCTGTTTGTTTTAGAAAGACTGATTGTGTTCTTCCAAACCTTGGTGACAAGCTACAGTTATCACTGCTGCAGGGATGATAAAACTTTGAGCAAATTTGTTTTAGGGTTCAACTTTAAGCTGGTCATCATTTGGCTTGAACTGGGTATGATAAATACTGCAAGATAGAGTTGGTCACGGACACCCAACACAATTTGCTCATTTTGAAAATCAAACTAGCACAGAAGTACTTCATCCTGTGCTCTACTGTGAATAACACTTATCAAAAACAATAAAAGTTGCCAGTGAAATTCAAATTAATATTCGTTTCAAGCATTTTAAGAGTGTACATGCATAATTCTAAGAATGTGTGAAAAACTGTGAAATTGAGAAGTGTAAGATCAAACAAATAATGAAAATTTAAACAGGTGTGTGCATATTGGTATCATTTGCGAATTATTAGTACAACGGCCATTTCAAATAGTCCAAATTCTGTTATTTGAGACTTGGTGTCCAAGTTAGCTTCCAACTATTGCTGCGGTCAATAACCTAGCTATTGACAGTAGTTGTATTTTCCATCAGTAAAAATGTTTGAACAGTAAATTTGAAAAGCATCAAGTAACCATCTTCTTCCCAGTGAGAAATATTAACTCTGACATTTTGGAATTTTATCTGGAGTCAGCACACAACATTGATTAATTTAGAAACAAGCACAGCCGAGTCACAGGCAATGTGTACACGCGCCATTTTCAAATTCGCAATGTTTGGGGTTGGTCAACACCAATGAACTTGGAAGCATTGCCTCAAGTTGGTGATGGTTTCATTGATCTTGAAATTGAATCCTATCATGTAAATAAAATTATCAGACCAATTTTAAGAGAGAAAAATGCCTAATCCGATTGTTCCATTTTTACTTTAGCTAAACAGGGCGAAATCCAGTTTTAAATCTAAGCGAGTTTCTTAAGTTTTCAGAACAAACCTAATTCAAATTTAAGAGTTCCATTAGATGGATTTTTTTTAATATTACTTGAAAAATAACACACAAGGTGTACTAAAATTCCAGTCCAATCTTCAAAATAAATTTTTATGTCATAAAAACAGAAATGTGTCTTTTGAGACCCAACTGCAAGCTACAGCTAGTAGTCGAAGTAAACTCAAAAAGTGCAAGGAAGCATTTCAATTACAATTTCATTAACTGTAATAGCAAAATAGCGATTAAAATGACAATTTTAATTAGCCATTTTGTCTCCCCTTATAGTGCAATTTATTTGACAAGCCAATTACCACCTAGTGAGACCATAAACCATGAGGAGTGTTCATAGTTTTGAGTTGGTAAAGCTGCGGAAAACATTTTGTGTAAACACTCAGGAATAGTAATGAATACAGAAATTAAAACAGCAATCAAACTCGTATTATAAATGTACCCCAATGCCACAGAACACCAGCTGAGGAATAATGTTACGGTAATACCACCTAGTGCTAGGGAATAGAACTAGCTAGTTCCTAATCTGCAAGCAGTCAGGTTTTTAGTATGTAACCATGGCAACTAACACAAGCCAACTTACTTCTGTTGCTAAGCAATAACCTTACATCAAACCATCCAAACCCTAATGATAATTAAACTGAGTATGAACTTTAACATCAAACTTCTTCTCGGGTCTTTTGTGGTTTTGTGAGCCATCATGTCAGTTTTGAGTCTTCAGGGCAATAATAACAAGTTCAATATTTACCACACAGCTAAAACTTACCACAGACAAACCAATGCACTAAACATTACTGGTCTGATGGATGTGTCATTTAAAACATAAGAAACTTCTAAATTTGATTCTTGTTGAAAGTTTCAGGAAGAAAAATTTACTGAAATATACAATATATGACGAAGGATTCAAATCATTAACACAACAAGAATATATTTTACCTATGCATAGTTGTCAGAAATCAGTCCAGTCACAGAGAAAGCTGTCAGAGTCTGTAGTGTAACAACAAGTTACTGTGAAACAGTGAGAGTCATGTCCCAAATAAATTCTAGATATCAGATGAAACATGGTCAGCACTCGTGGCCATTCTAACTTAGCAAACTGGCATCTTTTGAGTTTACATAAAAGTTAGTGAAGAATTCTTCTTCGGTGAAAAAATATGATAAAAACTGGCCACAACGCTTCAATGGGTTTTGATTTGTTGACAGCAGTTTAGAGTCGATTCGGGTTTATTTTAATATGATTCATTCAGCGGGGTGGATAATTGGCGTTTCCGTCGTGACAATTGGACAAAAAACTGAGCTTGGCCATTAACAAAAGTAAGATTGCCGATAAAAGGCTTCCAGTATCATCTGTAATACAGACTAAACAGTAATTAGTTGTAATGAAAGAAATGGTTTTATTTTCTCAAAAATGAATAGGGACCACAAGCCATCTCATTTTCACTGAAAAATACATCTCTTGATTATCATTGTCATCGGGCGGACATACCAACAAAAATGTATTTAGCATGGCATTTTTGTTGCCTTTCTTTCAGAAATTGGTGCTATCCCCCAGTCTCTGTTGTTTGAGAATAAATAAAACATGCCGCGTATCAACAGTATTGTTCAACCTATCTTATTATACACAGCTTTCCATTAACTTACCCTTATATCTTAGAGGCGCTTTCTTCCCTCTTCCCTGGCCCATGGCTGACGTAAACCTTAACCAAGATTTCTGAAAGATTAATACATAAAATGTCCAAGTTACTATTATCATGATGCAAGTACACACTAACATATTTGGCGTTTTGTCACCCCCCAACGTACCGACTCGATCAGTAACACCGGTGTCCCGGCTCTTTAAGGCAGGGTAAGTTACCAGGGCGATGATCGTCAAAATAAACATGAATCGAAACTAACATGCGTGAAATTATTTAGAAATATGGCGACATCGCATTGCACTGAATGAACATATTATTACTATTATTACTGAAGCACAGTTCACCGTCTCACACAACACACGACCGTCGACTGCACTACGACTCTGGTGACTGCGTTATTCGCTGTTACAGAAAATACACCTTGCTGCCATACCTACTTAATCCGATTGAATTGCCTCTTGTTATTTTAAGTCGAAGCCTATAAAGAAAAGTTTTACTTTCAAAATGGGCTTTCACCGCTAACACTCCTCCTTCCGACCTCCAGAGTGCGGCACCGGCAGCCGCCTGCACAAGCACGTGTTAGGGGGATTCCAGCGAGGAAATCCCTTACGTCATTTCCGCTCAACCATATAAGGCAGTACCGCCCACCTTATTGAGAAAAATGAGGAAGTCAACGTGACGTTTTGAATGAGGGTCGCTGATAAGCCGACCACTCAGGTAACACATAAGGATGGTCTGAGAAATGACTAATGCGTGGAATATGTTCCGCGTGCTGTTTACCTGAAGTGTCACGAGGTTACGCAGCATATTGTATTGCGCTATTGAATTTACATCCGCGGTATTGTGATGAACGGTGTTGAGGTTAGGGCCCGGGCTATAGAGAATCCGGTTTCAGTATCACGTCTATGATCCGCTTTTTCAACAGAACTCGTGGATTTTGTATTTTATTCGTCATGTTAAGAGGAATACAGCCCAACAGATTCTCATGGGCTTCACATATCTACATGTTTGCAATTAACCAATTTGCTTAGTTTACAAACAGGCTTACAAGAAAGGCAACCTGGCGTTGCTCCCAACACAACACTTGATCTTTCAACGAGCAGTCAGTGACGAGGCCGACAAAATGTGATTCCCAATGTTTGAACATTTTTTTAAAACCCTAATATCTATTTTTTACTTATTAGTGGAATTAGGGAATTGAAACACGACGACGGGCCGGGTAATCTCCGCAAGTTCAGCGTTTCCATTGAGGATTTGAATGGATAAACTTTCAAATTTGCAAAGCACACACGTAAAATGACGCAAAATTATGCATATAATCTTGGGAAAATAAGCTGCCTAAAAGTTTTCGTTACATGATCAGATTCTTTAGTTATCGATCGAAATGTGTTGCATCAGCGCTCGTGAAGAAAAACGAAAACGCAAGGGTTTCGAAATAAGTCGGTCCATATTGACCCGTATTGTGATGTTTCTGAGGAATCCACCTGATGTCTGTGGACAATGTGCGTCACTCTTGCTTTGGTATGACAATTAGTCACTCATCAAAGCGTCACATAAACATCTAAATGGTTCCAGGAACCACGCACCTGAAACTGAAACCCGACACCGTCATGCTCATGCCTGTGTCTTGTGACTAGGAAGGTTGTTGCTGGTTATTTGGTACAGTTTTACGGGGACTGAAACGACCCTTCTTAAATTTTTGGTAAATTTATCCTGGACGAATACAGGATGGTTTTTCTGTCCGAACACTTACTGAACTTACTATTGATCCCGTACCGTAAACTGCAAGTTAATTTGGCAAATGGTGCCTTGATCTACGTGATTAGCAAATCTCTCCGTAACCATGACAATGAAGAAACTGGCCTCCTTGGAGTGATTCCGATAAAGAAACTTTCAATTCAAATATTTTTACAAATAAAAACTACCATTTGAAATCAAGTACTTACTGCAAGAAACAAAAAGAGACTAACCGAAAAGACAACTGATCGCCGAACTATAAGTCCCAGAAACTAAAAAACCGCAACATGACGCTACATAATCGTATATGTTAAATATAAAACCATCAATAGGTACCTTTCTGTTGTTTTGGGCACGGAGTGTGTTGTTCGCGTTCATCTGTGGAATATGTTTCCAATTCCGGTAAAAGTACGAGAGCTTTCTTCATCTAGCATCAGTGTTTTGTAACAATAGACTAAAGGTATTTTGACCATGTCCGACGCTGAGCACTCGCTTGCAAAAAAATATTCCACAGTAGGCGGCCATACTTATCAAAGTAATAAAAATTAACAAGGTACAGAGAATATCTTTGATTTCCCCTTACCTAACAAAAACATCAAAGCCATCAACAGTTCAAGAAAATGCTTAAAAAGTTTTTTTGTGAATTGGAAAATGGCGCATGTACCCTTGCCTGTGACATTCTTGATAGCTAAGCAGAGGCAAAATGACTCCTTAAAATTATTTTGCCAGATTGTAAATAAAATGAATTGAGTTACGTGTATGGCTGACTGAACAATGATTTGAAGACAGTCAAGAAATCCTTATTTTTGTCCAAATAAAAGCCATGCGTCATAAGCGCAGGTCATGCTTATGTTTTATCGAAAATTTTCTAACAAACGCTGTTTTTGACATTCACTTAACTTCCGAGTATTGTTGGAGACCTTCCTACTCACCTGGATCCGCCCCATCCTACTCACCTCTAAAACATGGGTTTTATTAATTTAATCAGGAGTTCACGAAAATTTTCTGAGTTCGATAATTAAAGGGGTTCTGTAGCGTTGAATAATAGGAAGTGTCATCGAAATTTCACAGCGACACTCACTGAACATGATAATATTGGCCACGCTCGTTCGATGCAAAGTTTGTCCACTTCCGTGTGATGTTATCATGTAGAGTTCTAAATACTAATGCGAATGGCCCTAACCGGGGTAGGTAAGGATGATATTTGTAATGAAACAAAACTAAAATCGGAATTTGGCAAGTGAAAAAACTACTTAAATATTTCTCCAGGGTAGGAGTGGTGGTAAAAGTCTATTAATCATCTCTGCTTTATTTCTGATATAAAACTTAAATGGTTTCAAATTAGACTATCACATAGAATCATAAGCTGTAATTCTTTTTCATATAACTCTGGAGTGGAGGGCTGGAATACATTCAATACAAGCGCTTTTTGAGAGTAATCTGAAAACCCGATTCATCTTTATTGGCTTTGTTCTTGTATAAAACCCTTTAGGCAATCATTCGAATTTTTTGGAAAAACAACTGTAGTGTTTAATTTGACTCTTTAGATTTTTTGTGATAATTGGGGAACCAGATATTATTAATCTCTTAATTTGTTGAACTAAATTTCACATATATAAAGAATTTACTCCCCGGCAGTATAGATCGACTAAAAATAGAAATTCTAGATTAATTAAAGTTCAAAATTTTATTTTTTATAAAAACTGTAAATTTATTGAATCTGAAACTAGATGGTATCTTGTAGATTCACTCTTTAGCTAAAAGTCTAGGCATCTGATCTCTGTGTGAATGCGAGGTTTGTATGTGACGTGAATGGTAATTTTCTTAAGTTGTTGGTGTACAATCCTAACTTGGTGATACAACAATTGTTATATCTTTACTGTAATGTGAATTATGGTTGTACTCTAATAAACACTAAGTACGTAAAAAACTTTGGTAAGATTCTAACTACAGTGGGCACGATATTGAAATATTACTGTACTGGCTGAACATTTTACATCTAAATACCATCAACAGACACTGCATTAGTCAAAACAGGTATGGCAATCAATCAAAAATTAAGAATGGGCTCAAAATTTCAGCCTGGTTGGGCTCAGAAATAACACTGAACTCTATTTCGTCTACTACAGCAGTTTCATTAGGCAATTTTTACGTTAGCAGGATTTGCACGCAAGTGGCCCCAGAAAGCTGCACTGTTCACCCAAGAGTATCCAGGTAGTTCTTCGCCCTTTGATAGCATTTTCACGAAAGACGTCGCTCTAGTCTGTTGGCGACTAGTATAATACATACAGTGTTGGCTTACGTAGTAAATGCTTTGATAGCGCTATCACAGTTTGGAGGGAGCTAGTCATGGGTTTAGCCGAATGTGTATTGGATGAATTATAGTCCTAAACCAACGCACCTGTTTAGCGTGCGAGTCAAAGTCAAAGTCAAAGAACAAACAATAAGTAAAGCAAACGACCAAGTACATGACTGTTTTACAACTGAAAAGCAAATATTAGCCATCTTCAAATTTTTAAAATTGATGCATTATAAGAGAAATTGGCGATTAGGTTTTCTTCAGCAGCGCGACTAACGGACACGTACATTAATTTGGGAAAAGATTAGGATGGGTTAGCCACAGTCTGGCTTAAGCTCCCTTAGGCATTGGGGTAACAAAACCCCAAATATTAGCATAGGAGTGGCTGGGCTGAATCCCCCTACAACCCTCAGCAACAGCGCAACCTGGTGAAGGATGTCAAAATATTAACCTAAGCCTAAAGCAGATCTACGGTAAAAAATTTAGACACCAAAGATTTGACTCAGGTGAAACTTTATTTGAAGCACCAAAGTGATGCTTTGCTATGTTCAAGGTCTGAGCCCAACTGCATACAAATTATACAGTGGACAGTATCACGTCACGGTGGCGTAGTCGAAAAATGCTTTTGAGGTCATGCAACAGTCTAACTTATCCAAGGGCAAGTTTTAAAGCTTTATGCAACCCAGATATATACCATAGCTACCACATGGCAATGTTTTGAAAAATTGTGAGCATTCGATGTCAGTGAAGACCTTGAAGAATGAATAAAGACGATTTTTGATGCATGTAGTCCATACAAAACAAATTTTAAACAAAACAAAATAATGGTTACTGAGTGGCTGATGAAGTGAATGAATTCACTAAAAGACAACACAGTAGGTTTCAAAGAAGTTGCCGCTTTATTGTCAAAAAAACATTTGCAGCAAATTTCTGACTCCTTTTTCAATCATTGACAATTTTCTGTAAATTTCCTTCAATTTACACTATAAATTCGATAAAAAGAGACAAACATCAACAAATTAAATTCATTGTTACCTCTGTTAACATGACGCAAAGCTTCACAATTAGCCCGAGAGCATAGTAATTTCATCTGTACTTAATTCTGGTGAATCCCGCTGCGTATTACATCTTAGCGGTATTTATCAACAAAATTCACCACTCTCTTGTTCTTGAAATTACTTAATCTATGTATTCAGTTGTCAGTATCACTATTAAATTTGTTCAGAATAAGAAAAAACAGCATAGATTGACGGATCTTTTGAGAATTTCAAAAGATTTTAATAAAAGTTCCATTAAATTAAACACTGGTCATTTTTGAAGTTAAATTTTAAACATGAAAATCTGACATGTTTTCTTACTTGAGTTTTGTTATATTACAGGTAACACTGAACTGCAAACAAATCTTATCTAAGTCTCACACAGATCTTGAAAACCTTCAAAACACACGGAAATACAACACACATTCATCAGTATGCATCTAAAACTTTTCTGGCAATAAAGAGTGCACAAGTACTAAACACCAGAAATGATTGAACATCATTATCTAGAATTCCACCACACATGACAGCTGCAAACAAAATTTCATATGGTAGTAGCCATCAGTCGTGACCAGGAATGACAGGATAGCAGAGTGAATAAGCTATCACATACGGTAGTTGGAATTTTATCTAATACGACTGGTCATTGCCCGTTAACTTTGTTGTAAATGGAATTAGGCATGACGCTAAAACATAATTTGGCTTGTTTGCTGTTAGTCGGTAAACCAACCCTTAAGTTCAAATAAAGTAGGAAGTCTGCATAGTGAAGTGTAAAATCAAGTGCCATACTCATCGCACTCTAATTGCACATCAAACATTAACCTGCAAGCGTCGAAACTGGGATCACGTGAACACATTTTTCAAAGAAATAATACAGCGAATACAGCTGCACGGAAATCAAGCGCTTCGAAAGAACTTATTCACTTGAAGATTCGACTTTTACTTTTTGCTTGTCACTTCGTAATTTGCATTTTTTGGCCTACCAGCGAACTCAGGGACTAAAGCATTCACTGGGCTTATTGGCTGGCATTCGGGTTACTACATGACATCATTACGTCAAAACTAGATCACACAAAATGGCATACGATTTGATTTGCTTTTGTTCAATGAAATTAAGAAGAGGCGACACATAACTGATAAGTATGTCTGTGGTTTTCGAAACATGTCAAGAGAATTTGATTTGGTAAGTACTAACACACTGAACAAGAACTTTCCTCCCATTCTTTTGGTTTATATCCATTCCACCAACAGGTGAAAAGCCCTCTGGTGGACTTTCAGCTCTGTTTAAGAGCTGAGTATTGACTTGTTTGGTGTATACCAAACAAGTAAAGTCCCATTGTTGAATACTAATTCTATGCTTCACCAACAACAGGAGAAAACTTCTTTTTCCGCTTTCGTTTTCTCTTCTGTTTTTCTCCGTTTTCTTTCTGCACACTACCACCTTGCACTGTTTTCAGTCTCTTCTTTTTGCATGATAACGGATTTGGACCTTTTGGGCCTTTCCGTTTTCTTTTCACCGTCCTTTCAGCTTCACCAAACACAGACTTTTTCAAATCTTCCAAATTCTGGTGCTGTTTATCGGGGACATCAACACTTCTGGTCTCTAAGAGCGAGGCTTCAGATGGCGCCTCAAGGTTGATGGCGTTGAAATCGATGAACACAAGGGGGATACCGGGTCTCTTTCTCACTCCATTGCTAACTTCTCTGTCCTGTGGTTGGAGGGAAGTAACAACAGATTACTTTAGTGGCAACACGTGACAATGACAAAGATGATGAATGATGATGATGAATTCAATAATATAAAATCTCAGATCGTGCCACAGTAAGAAGTTCAAATTTGTGTACAATACTAATTGAAAATTGACATTAATGTTTGAAAATGAGCTTGATGAAATACTGCACTGTTGTACATAACTGTATGTATTGTTAGGTTACGGAACTTGAATATGACATCAGAGTTATTGAGATTGTTTAGTTTTCTTATTACACTGAGCTTGAGACAATTACTGATAGAAGACCCGACTGCCACCTGTTGGAAAGACTATCAATTAAGGGTGTTACATATAAATGGAACATTGATTTCAACAGAATATGTCTCAAAGAAAACTTGGCGCCCAAATTCACTCATTTGAAAGTGCAGTATACAAGGTAATGGTCACATACAGGGGTTCCGCACTTTAAGAACCAGTTTTCTCCACTGAATAACAGGCATCAAACTGGTTCTTGCAATCCGGGACCCCTGTAAGTGAATACGACCGAATGCAATCATCAATCTAGCACCGAATTTGACGGGCAAGTGGAATTTTATTTTGTCAAAATTCTCAAAAAAATAATCACCAAGAAAACCTCCACATCATCATTATCACTTATTTGTGCATCTGTCACAAAAACAAAAATTTAGATAAAACTTTGAGCATTTTAACAATATAACTAACCTTTCAAACATACAAAAAGGGCAATTTCTGAAATTCGTTTTCTGCAAAATTGAAGATTTGACAAAATAAGTGTCCATACCATAGGGGCTGGGTTTCTTTAAGCTAAGAAATCTGTACATTGAACTTGTGTCAGATGTCAACAGATTCCGTAGCAATAGACGATCTAAACAAAAATTACGGTAAGTCTCTTCCACGTAAGGTGCACGATGATAGATACACGATGATAGATGCAGGATGATAGATGCACGATGATAGATGCACGATGATAGATGCATGATGAAAGATGCACGACGATAGATGCACGACGATAGATGCACGATGATAGATACTTTAAAGGGGAAAGCATCCACTTTTGAGTTTACTTTTAGTAAAAATTCAGATTTCTGGATATCTTTGAGAGATATCTCTCCGTGTTCATTATTGTTCTCTTAACAGTACTACAACATGGGACAACAGAGAGTGATGTAAACAGCCTTGCAGGTCTTTTGCTGAACCATTCACATTTAAACTTTCTATTGTCCCATGTGCCTATTGCCCTTTAAGGACAGCCAGTGAACCGTCTCACCTGTGTGGCTATAAACAGCTGGTATTTCTTTGCTTTTCTGGCAATATCCAACAGACATCTGTGGGCTGGAATGACCGTTGAATGCTTGCATTTCCAAACATCAAACTGTCGTAGTACCTTTAGTGGCCCATACAGCAAAGACCCTGACAACATATATGACAGCCATTAAGTTCTAAATCACAACTACACATGCGTGCACCCAGCCTAAAAATGGGGGGCCTCGAATTTTTGAGAATGTGGACCTTTTACTAAGATTCAGGAGGTACGTTCAGAGCTATGAATTGTGCATTCGCCGAATTTTGGTAGTTCCTGCCTTTTTGTAAGCTTTTGTCTTGTTTTTTACTTTTTTCAGAGTTTTTGTTTCTCTGAGGTGGACCTTTTTTCCCACTTTGCCAAATGGGGGGCTCATTTGAGCCCCCCCTCGTTGCGCACATGTTAAATTTCACTAACCTGCCACATTCAGTTAATACTCTTTTGAAAAAATTACTCCACAACATTACACTCAACAAGATGTCAGTTCAAAATTACATTCAACAACATGTCAGTTCAACATTACACTCAACAGCATGTCAGTTCAACATTACACACAACAACATGTTAGTTCAAGACCTCTGAATACTGATTCTAGTTACAGCTTAAACTCGAAACTTCAGTCAAAAGTGACTGACTAATTTTCTCCAATAAAAATGTGCCTAAATCAGCCCTTAGGAGACTCTCATTGCAAATAATGGATGGGAGGGTGCACAGCACTCAGCGGGCACCCAAGACAAAAACACCCCATGCCAAATGAATTTCGCAAGCTATTATTTAATTCGCGAGATCTATGCGACGGGCATAAGTGCATCGTATGGTAATCGCCTGTGGGACCCTAGCGCTGTTTACCTTTATTGCATCTTTGTTGAACGTAACAATACAGGCCACATGGACATCGTACGTCATCCTGTTACCGATAAATGCTTACCATTATCATAAATTATAAAAAAGAAAAACAAAGTGAACAATAGATACGCCTATCTACCGATATCTATGCGACAAGCTTGCATGCCCTAGTTTCCCGTGGGACATGATAAAAACCTTATCCAAGAGAAAGCTGCTTTCACAACTCTCGATCTCCACAGTATTTTAGCATTCCTACTCAAAATTATACTATCAATAGCATGGAAATAACCACTACACATAACACCTGCGGGCAAAATTCGAGTATGTTCAGGTAGAACGGCATGAGAGCTTCTCTTAATCACTTTCAAAAGGACAATTCTCTTTGGCCAATTGGTTAAGTTACCTAACTTTGGTGCCAGGCCACAGGGGTTGGAACCCTGGCTCGACCAAGAAAATCTAATGACGAGGTCTTTAGCATTGGTACGTTGAATGTCAAAATGAGGCACACGCTTTCTTACCACCGAGACAAAAAAGAATTCTAAAGCTGAGTAATCCAAGGTGACCCGATCTAGTCTCTACAAGTTTTCATCAAAGTTCACACTTGGTAACAATGGCGGATGGATGATTCAGCCTCTCTCCCCTCCACCCCCCCCCCTTCATTCTAGTCTAATTACAGGTGCTTACCTAATTCTTCGCACTCATTCAGGATACACCGTGTGGTAAATAGCTTAACTTCAGAGTCAAAGTATTTGGGCATCTGTTCACGGATGTTTATTTGATAAGACAAAGCAGATTTACAGAAAGTTCCATCTATTATGATGTTGAATGGAGGTTCAAAACCAAAGTTCGATTTGTAAAATGCCAAAAGTTTTTTGACTCGCTTTTGTCGTTTTATCTTCATTATCAACGCAAATAAAACATTTTAAACATTAATTGCCCAGTGAAACATGAATCGACAATGGAGGCTGACATCTTGAATCTCACAAAGTCTCGTTTCAAAATCTACTTAGTCTTTAGTTTATTGACGAAATTTCAAACTTTCTTTGCTCACCAAATTAAAGATTAATTGTATTTATAGAACAAGTATTGATATGACATGTTTTAACTTAGTCTGAAACAAAAAATTAGGATCTCAAAAAAGACCTTTTCCAAAATGGCTTCCTCCTCGCGTGGCGGGCCGAGCGAATCGCCGGTGACATATGTTCAAATTGAGGGACTTGTAAGTACACAATTTTGAAATTAAACAAGCGGGTCATGAAGAATCGATGTAGGTTGTCCAACTGATACTGTTTTCCATGTTTTCATTCATTTCATTGGTATTGATAAGCCCATAGAAAAAATCCATCTGCCACACTGACCCTACACAGCACAGTACTCAGTCTCAGTCACAGGCGTCCTCAGCTTCTGATCGTCTCCAATACACTACATATAATACTACAAGGTATGACACTCCCGACTAGAAATTCCACGGGTGTTTCACTTCAGCCGTCCATAGCAAATATAAAACTCAATAAATTTACACAAAACAGAGGTTCAACAAACCATGAAGAATTGTTCTTTCTCCCAATACCATTCACGGTGTCCTGTTCCGGCGACTTCGTAAGAAATTCGCAGTCAAAGAACAAAAATGTTCACA
>NMRA01000088.1:333162-400196 GCA_002633005.1 Phoronis australis
ACTCGAGCTGAAATTTGGCGACAAGGTGCCCGCGGCCATTACATGGTTAGTCAGTTTTCCGCGGTGTGGCGTATGGAGAAACATGGTGTCCGATATTTAGGTTCTCCGAAGGTTTGGTTGTTGTGTTTTTTGAAGATCAGTCGGAACATAAATGTGGCTTTCAGTGACAAGATATAGCAACAGAACAATTCCGTGAAGGTAAATCTTTATTTCAGCAAAGAAATTACAACAACCCGTAGTATTTTCAATTAAATATAATGCAAAATGTGCCAAAACGTCCGATAATTAGGTCACTTGACTGTACAGCACAGTACTCAGTCTCAGTCACAGGCGTCCTCAGCTTCTGATCGTCCCCAATACACTACATATAATACTACAAGGTATGACACTCCCGACTAGAAATTCCACGGGTGTTTCACTTCAGCCGTCCATAGCAAATATAAAACTCAATAAATTTACACAAAACAGAGGTTCAACAAACCATGAAGATTGTTCTTTCTCCCAATACCATTCACGGTGTCCTGTTCCGGCGACTTCGTAAGAAATTCGCAGTCAAAGAACAAAAATGTTCACATAAAGCCCACACACACTTTCATCGTGGGCCGCTCGAGGTCATGGACGGTGACCAAAAAAGTGGAGTTGGAATTCTTTGCCAAAGTCACCTTAATTCTCGTAACTAAGCTTCAGCGAAGATATGTACAGAAGTATAAAGGACCAATGAAGAAAGTGAGCGCTTTTTTAAGTGATAGTTTTAAGTGTGGAATGTACTTTTGACGAGGTGAAAACTCAAAATCGGTGGCCGGATTTGGCCTACCGCCCGTTTGAAATACATAGAAGGAAATGCGTACAGGAAGTGATGGGAAGTATTATAGCCCCTAACTGGCCAACCGAGGGGCTACGTGTTGCCTAACTACACAGGTGAGCTGGAGTCAAACACAGCCCTGCCACGGTTCGAGTCGAGCCTCCAAACCATATTCAACACTGGTCGCAAATAGCGGTATCTGATTTTGAGAACTGGGCAATTGTGCCACCATATTCAAGATGTTCCATCGAAATTGGAACCCCGGTGTAAAACATATCCTGGAGTCAAAAAACTCCCGCACCTTCAAAACAGCAAACCCCTGACCTTTAGAACAGGAACCCTGGGAGTCGGACAAGACACCTGGGGAAGGAAATACCCCCCACTTTTTGAACGGTGGAATTGGTGAAAGTGCAGGTTTTTTGAGTGATAATTCTCATGGTTCATTTCAAAATCCGGAAATTGCGCCAGAAATAATGTACCGTCGACAAGTAAACCTACAAACCCTAAAATGCGGCAAATTGTAAAGATATTTAAAGAATTAATCACTAATGGGACTCAAAAGTCAAAGTGATATTTTTGTGTTTCATTTTTGAAGATATTCTTTGAGAAACTACTTAATAACATTTTGTTGAGACAGAAACACTGCTTCACATGCGCATGGTCAGTCATTTACTCTATTTCTCGGGTACAACAGGGATATACTTAGCCACTCGCCCAGTCGCCAATGCAAGTAAAAATGGTGCTGGGCGAGTAGAGGTTGACTTGCCGGTTGCCCAGGTGGCAAGCGAATTTTCAGAGTGCAAAAGCAGTGTATTATATAATTTTTCCTCCTTGTGCTGTTTTTATCAAGAATTTAAGGTTCAGTTTGGTCAGCGTGCCGATGCTCGGCTGTACTAAACATTGGTTCAGTGCGATCCTACTGATTCAGTAGAGGTCACCCATTACGCTATTCGCAAGACAAAAGTGTGTGGTCGTGACAAAGGAGTTTGCGGACTAGTCCGAAACGGAGAAAAGGGGGGAAAGGCGGAAGACCGGTCCATGTGGTCATCATAGCTAGTGAAATACCGTAATTCTTGGAACTGATTTCTTATTGTAGTGTACAATGTCATTTTAGCCAAAATTATTTTGTAAATAATTACATTCGTCCTAATAAGCGCCCATGCCCCTATAAGCGCCTCCCCCACTCATTTTCAGACTTCGCTAAAATAAGCGCCCAGTCCATGAACGTGTACATATTTGAAAAATGCCTTACCTACAGTTCTAAAATTCTACAGTAATGTCTCAAATTTATCAATAATATCCGGCAGTTATGAAAAACCATTGTGCGCGTCGCCGCTATGTCGGTATTCAGCCGTGGCTGTACACTTCAAACTTCTGCAGTGCTTCAAAAAGAATGCAAAAGTTTTGCTGATCTTGTGAGGAACGTGTCCCACTATCATGGTCAGGCCTTTCAGAACAGATGCAGTGTACTTGTCGTCGGGATTGTATTGTATCTTTCCGGTACAGATCTCCCTCAACAAGAATCCAGATTACTTTGTACAAGTAAAAACCGCGAATCGAAACTTGACCAGTGTTAATGAGCACGTGGCCAAGAAGCACGTGCTAGGGCCTACATATATGTGGGCTACTTTGACAAAGGAACTCTGATGACATGCACGCACTCGCTTACTCGGCGCACACCTGCAGACTAGTTAAAAACAAACGTCACGTGACAGCAACATGTGTGTTCGTCCAGATTTTTCTCGTGCTCACCCAGGGTGCGATCTAGCGCAGATTTGGGCTTAGTCTACGGTTAATCCTGACTCCACGGGAACTTAAAAATCTTAGGGACGCTATTTGGAAAACTTAAGGAGGATTTCAGGTAATTTGTTGAGTTGACACTGTATTTTTACTCAAGAATTCAAGTTGCCATATCAACGATCCCGAGGCAGCAACGCATCAGTCGGCACGTTTTCGCCCTGGGATTTCAGCACATTTTCTTTAAAAAAAGATCATAATTTAACAACAAAATTTGATAGCAATACACCACAGTTTTGTAGAAAGTCTGTCATAGGTTACGAATACGTCACAGCGCGTAAATTTGATGAATCCTAGCTTCCGATTTCACCTTAGGCTAGAACAAGCGCCCTCCCCCTTCTGAAACGAATTTTTCTATTAAGCACCCTAGGCGTTTAGTAGGGTGAATACGGTAGCCCTAATAGATGGTGACATCAACGCACGAAACGATGATTTTTATTGACACGGCAGCAAGTTTGTGGTGACAGACGCAAACGGCCTCCGGGCGACTGAACTTTGGGCTGGGCGAGTAGACTTTCTGGCTCACTCGCCCAGCTGGTGAGCAGGGTTTTGAAACCTTGGTATATCCCTGTACAGTATTTCCCACAACACCGGTAGTGTGGAATTTTCTACAATAAAATAATTTCCAATTAAGGTGAGACCACGTTTCCGTCATTCAGTGGTTGCCTGGTCCTCAAAATCAAGTACCGCTATATTCGAACAGTTTCCTTCTCAAATGTCTCGACACAGTAGATTATACCATTTACTAAATTATCTAATTGCTTCTATTTGTGTCCTCTGTATCTTACCTACCAACCCAGGTAATAAGGGTCTCTTGTACATTTTAGGTGGTGATGAAGATCATCAAACACGCACACGAGGAGTCGTCTGGTGGCAATGAGCTTGTGCAGGGTGTATTACTGGGCTTGGTCGTGGACCAGCGATTGGAGATCACCAACTGCTTCCCTTTCCCAAGACACACTGAGGAGGAAGATTTTGATGAAGGTGTCTATGCGCAGTGTCACATTAAAGTTTTTCGGGGACCTAAGCTGTAAAAAGTCTGGGGCCAGACTCATTACAATTCCCATCTTTCACCACAATTTTCAAACTGCCTTCTGTTGCCACAGTTTCCAAGATGCCCCTGTGTTGGTGAGAGTGTCGATTCTGTGATTTCGCTAAAGTTGTTGAAATTCACGTAAATGAGGTGATGTCTCCTTGGCAGCTTGCAAATATTTGTCTACTAAAAATGTGGAAAAAGTCAAATGAACTGGGCAAAATCACCTTGGTGGCAAGCAAATCTTTGTTTTGTGCCGTTAGGCAGCTTCGTCTGATCTTAGCTGGAGCAAAGGTTGTGGTTTTGTGCTAGAGATTGCCATACAAAGCACACAAAATTCAAAACTGCATAGGGATGTTCTGGGTTCACATTCATATTGTGAATTACAAGGCAACTTTGTGGGGGTTCTTTCATTAAAGTGGTTCTAAATTTCTTTTTCATAAATTTGCCAGAAAGTAATTTGACAATGACATCAATGTTCAGTTTCATCAGTTTATTCATTTGTACGTTCATTTGAGGAAAACCAGTCAGTTTTTGACATTGGAGCATGAAATTAGAAGATACATACCGTATTGCCGTGCCATTAGGGCCATGGGAATCTGCGTGAAAGGGCGCTCATATACGAAGTATAGGTGCATGTGCCAATTTGCGAGCCACTTGGGTTATAAAAAGCTATGAAAAAAGGCATTTTCGGACTTAGGCCCATGGACCTTAAGGCACGGCAGTACGATAATACAAACTATTCACGAAATTTCTTGAAAATATGCCAAGGACCTCTATAGATCCAGAGGCAAGCGTAAAAATTGCCTTTAGAAGGCACTGCAGTAGTCAAAACGGGTACGCCTATTCGCTAATTAATGCGTGGGCTGATGCAGAGGACATTATGTGCAAAACATAAGCGAATGCGCTAATATGCAAACCACCAAATTGGTATGAAAGGCATTACTTCGGATAGAGGTAGGAGTCCATCTGTCATTGAATTTTAGTTATTTACATTTTTTGAATTAAAGCATCACATGGTATTTGTAAATTTCTTGTTCACTACGTTCACTACACGGGGTTGTTTTGTAAGTCTCTGACAATACATGTTATACTTGGTGAGAGTTAGTGTTAGATTTTGTACTATTAGATCCTGAATGTTTTTTTTTAATTTTCCTCCTTTTTTAAATTTGTTTCCTTTTTTCATATTTTTATTTTGCTCCAGCATGATAATTACATGTCACATAAAACAATACAGTATATGTCGTAGTCATTAGTCAACAAGTACCGTATTTCCTTCAGGATATAACTTAATAAGGTTAATGAACAATTGGAAATTAAGGTTTTTTAACAAACTTGTATAAATATGTAATTTTTTGTTAACATGATCAACAGATTAATATTACAATTTTCCGACTGAATGTTTCCCAAAAATCCAAAAAGCACTGCTATCTTGTCCACACGAAAATTTACATGATATGATTGTTTTAACCACTCCGCAAACAGGAGCCAGAAACCGGAGACAAGACGACATTCCCAAAAGAGATGGAGAAAAAATTCACTGTGTTCACCACAGAAAGAGCATTGATAGATCCTGAATGTTTACCAAGAAGAATGTCTGTATAAACCAAATCTTAATTTACGTTCATTTTATGATTTCACTGTCGCGAAATATCTCCACTATTGACTAATTTCCCATTCATTTAAACTTAATACATTTCTTCAAATCATCACAGGCGAGCCAAGCTTGTTTTGGCAAAATCCAAACTTTTTACTGTAAAAACTGTGCAATCCTGTAAAACTAAGAAATTATTAGAATTCAGCCATGCGCTTTTTCTTCTAGCAATCTTCTGGGAACATTTTTCTTCTAAACGCTCGTTGCTAGTGTTACATAATGTGAAAATTGTAGGCTTAATTACACGATGCTTCTCTCCACAGTTCAATATCAGATGGAGATGATGCGTAACCTGCGACACGTCAATATTGACCATCTACACGTGGGCTGGTACCAGAGCGCCTATTATGGCGCGTTCCTCAACCGAGCCTTTCTCGACTCGCAGTTCAACTATCAAAGTTCTATAGAAGAGTCTATTGTACTTATTTATGGTGAGTCTGCCATTGCCTGTGGACACTTAAGTTTGCTGTATTTAAGTGTTTGTTTTTCCATTGTTTTTTAGGTATTATTTCGCCACTTTCTGTTGTTCAGCTTAGTTTGGTGTCTCTTTAAAAATACTTGGGTGTGGCTTTAAAATTACTCGCCATCCAAATGCACGAGGTATCACCTGCCTTTTGATGATAAGATCGATGCGCTTTAAAAAAACCCTGGTCATTGACTATGTTAATTAATTGTCACGGATATGCATTCTCTGGGAAAATGTCCTCGTCTTTGTCGTTACCTATGAAAATTTCACCTTTTTTCTGATTAGTTTCAATATCTTCAACTCAAGAGAAGAGTTTAAATTTACCAGTTATTACCAAGATAGTCATTTACTATAATACAAATTTGTTACTTTGTCATTGTTCACAAAAATGCAGTGTCATACTCTTCAGCAAAACGGCCCGTTGACTGATTTTGAATAGTAAAGTAAAAATTTTCTGTACTCAGCTCTACCAGAGAGGTGAGTTTGATATCAATAGGTCTGTGCTAACCTTTACAGATCCCACCAAAACCAACAAAGGTTTCCTGTCACTCAAGGCTTACAGACTGACCCCAAGTATGATGGATCTATACAGAGAAGGGGATTTTTCACCAGATATGTAAGTCAAAGTGAAATACCCCATTCCAAAAAGGTCCATTAGCACCGTTCTCTCAGGCGAGAGTACTAGAGAGTGGTATGCACAAACTTCCGAGTTGTATCCCAGAACCCTTGAATCGTAGTATGAATCACGATGTCATGTGTACAAATAGGAACAAAAAATTTTTCGCACAAACTGCAAATATTATTCAAGCACAATTCATACATACAATCATGAAATCATTTGAACGAACCACATGAAAGAATCTTGGGTCGCAGAAACAAATTGATGAGCAATATTCTTTCAAACGTTTTTCTTGTGTAGCTTGAAAGACTTTTTACACATGGAGCCCTCAATGTTTTCGAACATGGCTCAGAACTTTTCAAACGTAGCTCAAAGTCTCTAGACATTGATCAGAGAGAATACCGATAGCATGTTATAAATGCGTGGACTGGATCCAAAATATACAAACCCGCAATTAAAGTGCACACCAAAAGTATTTTGACAAAATGACTTGGAATTCCCCGTCACGACGGCTCGGTGGAAGTTGAACTCAACATCAGAGTAGTCTTTGCTCATGAATGAGACTCAATGGTAATTATCAGGAAAGTTAGTAAGGTGGCTATGCCATTGTGCAATTGCAATTTTGCCCCCGTGATAGTTATTACCTGACATTTTTGTTGTTAACAAAATTAAAGGGAATTCTTGGGACGAGGGGAAAATTCTAACTTTTATCAGCATCAGTTGCACCCCTCACACTGTTGCGAGCCCTCATAAGCTCCGCCTCTAGGAGCCACAACTATCATTTAGTGCTCATTCAAATTCGTCACCTGTATGAGTTCTAAGTTATTCAAATCTCGAGAGGAATTTTTGGGCCTCATGATAGGAATTTTGCCTAGATTTTCAGTATTTTGCTGAAGGGATTGAGGGGCCCTGGATAGATATAATTTTTGAGTGTTTTTGATAGATGTTACCTCGTTAACTCTAAGATAAACTTTTTGATATGCTACCATAAAATTATCTCTACAGGTTATGTTGGATGGGTAAAACAGTTTAAAATCCAGTAAAAAATATTTATTATAAGTACTCACTTTCTTGCCTCAGTGTGTCCTGCTTTTCATCAGATATGAAGACAAGTGGCGTGAATGGCTGATATGAGCAAGCCTTTCGTGTCATTTGTCTTCAAACCTGATGAAGAGCCGCATCCATTACGGCTTGAAAGCTAGTGTTTCTAATTTTAACCGGTCTTGTCATATGTCATTTTCCAGGTCTTATTTTTATACGCCCACATATTTATATGTGGTCGCATATTGGCATCCGGCGTCCGCGGCTGTATCTCCTAAACCCCTTGCAGGATCTTATGGAAATTCAGCAGGTATGTTCCTATGGGGTTGAATACCGTTGTGCCCCCTAGTGGCAATTTTAGTTTTTTACGTTTGCCTCTTTGTTTGTATCTTCAAAGGTCCTCAACCAATTTTCATGAAATTTGGCACATAGGCATCTGTTAACGAATTGACGCTATTGTCCCGTTTTCGGATGGATTCGAGACATTTTGCGCCATCTAGTGGCCATTTTTACTATTTTCAAGTCGTTTTTTGGCGTCTGCCCGTCTAACAACCAAACCACTCCAAGGATGATTGTGAAAATTGGCTTGTTTGTTTGGACTATGATGAAGACAGTGGACGATGATTTTCCGACGACTTCGACTACTGTGGCGCCTCGTAGTGGTAGTTTTGTTTGTTTTTGCGCCCATGGCTGTATCTCCTAAACGTTCTACAGGATCTTTATTAAATTTAGCAAATGTGTTTACATGAAGTTGACAACGGAGGACGACAACTTTCGGACAGATCGGTGTACTGGTGTGCCCCCTAGTGGCAATTTTTATGCGCCCACATATTTATATATGTGGACGCATTATGTCGTCATCTCCGTCCGTCCGGGCGGCGTCTGTCAGGCGTCCACTGCTCTATCTCCAAAACCATTTGACATACATTCATGAAATAGGGCACATATGTTCCATTCATGAATGGGATGGCATGAGCAAACTTTTGGACAGATCCGACTACCGGTGTGCCCCCTAGTGACAATTTTATTTTTTTACATCTACCTTTGTATCTTCAAAAGTCCTGAACGGATTTTCATGAAATTTAATGTGTAGGCACTTATTAGTGAAGTGACGCTATCCTCCTGTTTTTGGATGGATTTGATGTAGTTTGCGCCACCTAGTGGCCATTTTTACTGTTTTCGGGTCTGTTTTTTGCGTCCACCCCTGTATCAACCAAACCGCTCAAAAGATGATTGTGAAAATCGGCATGTATGTGCTTACTATAAAGATGACGGTTGACGATGATTTTCTGACGATTTCGACTACTGTGGCGCCTCCTAATGGCAGTTTTGTTTTTGTTGCGCCTATGGCTGTATCTCCTAAACTGTTCGCAGGATCTTTACTTAATTTAGCGAGTGTATTTATATAATGTTGACTACGGATGACGACGACTTTCAGACAGATCTGAGTACTGCTGTGCCCCCTAGTGGCAATTTTAGTTTTTTACATTTAACTCGGTATCTTCAAAGGTCCTCAACAGGTTTTCATAAAATTTTAAATATAGGCATCTATTGGTGTGATGACGCTATCTTCCTGTTGTTGGATGGAATCGAGGTATTTTGCACCATCTAGTGGCCATTTTGATGATACAAATAAACAACCCTAAAAGCACACCATTTGCGATGCATTCGTGGGCGCATTTCAACGCTCCGCGTTGCTCTTGTCTAAGTCTTGTGGCTGAACTGCTTTGAATGACCAGCATCCCCTAATCATATAAATGCCAGTTTGCTGATTGTCTCACTAACGTATCTGTCTTTTTTACACAGGGTTCGTCAGCAGAAAATAGACTTTCACAAAATGTTTGAGGAGATACCAATTGTAATCAAGAACTCTCATCTTATCAACGCCATGCTGTGCGAAACGGACGCCCAGCAGTCGGTCGAAAACAAGTTCAACACGTTTGACCTGGCTACCAGGTCAGTAAGCCACACCTCTAGCCATCACAGAGAACGCAGATAGATATGTAGATATGGCTGTTGTAAAATCTTACCAATTTAGAACACAACATGTATGGGGGATCGAATGAAATTACATATAGATTATTACATGGTGAAGTTTAACGCCCCTCGGGCGATAATTCTCCAAAATCCACTCGGGCTCTAGATAATGGGCGAGATAATGACTGAGAACATGTAATAATCTATTTATACCACATGCTGAATGAGAAACATTGCAATGAATCGATCTACCTTTCTCAACTCGCCTCGGCTTTGTAACTACTTTCTATGTCAGAGGCCCGGGGTTGTAGGTCGTGACCTTTTAAGAAAGGACGAGCTGTTTTTGTCAAATAATGCTTTTACTTAAAATCAATTGAAAATTTAAAAAAATAGAAATAAAGTGAATCTATAAATTAAGGTTTAGCAACTATTATAGCTTACTACACATTTTATCACGCTAAGCTTCGACCGGGAAAATATCGTCTGCTAAAGTAGGTTACCACTAGTAACTGAGTATAATGCTCAAGTCAAAGGATACCGACGGCACGATACCCGCATTCAAATTGGAGATCGGTGATTTACAAGTGAGAGAACATGAGAGAAAAATTCCACTGAATTAAAATATTGTTTTTATGGAAATTAGGCATCCTATTTTTCATAGCGTATAAATGTCGGTGCAATGCCCTTTACTGAACATGCGATTGTTGCGCGTGCTCATTTAAGTATTCTATTTTCATGTTTGATGACATCAGCTGCTGAGTGGTGTAGTGGTAAAGTCAGCGACTCGAAACTTGAGGCCCAGATTCGAAACCGGCCTCGGTTTCCCGCCAAAATGTTATCTCAGTAGTGAGATGGCGCTAATATTGTGGTACAAAGTTTTCTTATTTTTTGCCCTTCATGCATTATTGTAAAGTATTAATAACATTATTAGAAGCCCATAAAAAGATAAATTACACTTTTGTCGATTTTTGTCAATATTTTCCTGAAAGATGAGGGGTACTAAATAAATGCTTTCTAGTTTTAAGCTCTTTAGCTTCGCAATTTTGTGAGTTATTTTTGTCCAAAATACTTCATTTGGTTAAAACAGAACTTTATTTCATCAAAATTCTCGACTAAAATAAACTCTAAGAAAGTCCTTCGAGATTGGTCTATGTTGGTTTATACCTGCACTTGGTAAATTTTGATTGTGGCACAATTTAAAAAATGACTATTGTTACTTGTGAAATGACAAAGGTCTTAGTTTCATTGCTATTCCTTCCCTCTCCAGTGGTGTCCTAGAGAAGCAACTGCAGCTGTTGATGGAGTGCGTGGATGACCTGGGACAGGATAGCAACAAGTTCTTTAACTGGCAGCGACAGGATGCCAAGCAGAAGCAGAGCAAAGCTTCCCACATACANGTGAGTGCGATTGCAGGATTAAGTTAAAGCATGGCGCAGACCAGGAGCTACTCGCTCGGCCAACAGCTTCAAGTGCCAGTTAGCTAAGTATGCAGCTCGATACCAGTTTGATATCTGCAAACCTAGGTCATATGCTTGCTTATTTTGTGTCTGGATTTGAGCTTTGTACTTTGCTTACTGGCACCTCATGTGGAGGGCTCTAAACGTAGTTCTTCATTCATGTCAGACCTCATGCTAAGTTCACACGATTGGCAAAAACGCTAACTGTTTCACTGGCTAAAACGCTTGCAGGTTCACTGGCTCAAATGCTAGCAAAATCCCTTGGCAAGCCTCGGGACTTAACGAAATTTCCAATAGGTTTTGCCCATGTAAACCCCGAGACTCGTGTAGGATTCTCTATGTAATTGGGACCTGTTTGATCAAGAGTTACAGTTCCTTGAAAATGTTCTGGTTAGAAATGGCCATCCTAAACTATAAGTCCTGTGTTGGTAGATTCTTATGTAATAGGAATATCGTCGGACCTGTTACTGTCAACCCTGATCAACAAAAAGTGTTTTTGAATGCACCATACTTGGGTAACAACAATACTATTTTGAACAGACAGATAGGCAGAATGCTTAATGTCATTTTACCTCATTGTACAATTGTTCCCAATATTCAAGCCTAATAATAGACTTGATTCGCTATACGAACTATATATACAATCACTGTAGTCCACTTTGCAAAAGAGTCGTGTAGTATACCAGATTAATTGTAACAATTGTGAACAATTTTACGTTGGTATGACTAACAGAATTTTGTGTAACAGAGTAAAAGAACATTCTAAGGATGACCTTATTGCTGTCCTAAATCATTCATTAGAGTCTGGTCATAACATTGCTTATTCTGATGCCAGTGTCCTTGACCCAGACAACCACCGGATGAGATTGCTTATAAAGGAGGCTATTCACATAAGGGAGAAACATGATGAGCATTACGTAAACAGGAATGTTGGAGCTTACAATCTGTAGCTGTGCTGATTGGTGTTGTCCTGTTCCCAGCACGCTAGTTGTGTTTTGTCAGATATCTAAAGAGTTTCTGGTGAACAAATGCCATCTTCATTTCACATGGGACATGGGTGATGTTTTATACAGTGGGCGTTTTCAGTGTTTTTCAATTCTTTGTCATTACGCAATCGTGTTGCCAGTGCCGCAAAATAGAAGGATTATGTTTCGTCAACTCCTTATACATTGTCCAGCAAAATTTTTGATTGTGTCTATCAGGAAAGTCACTTTATCCTCTCACCACGCTGTCTATGCCAGTTTTCAGTTATTGCTTCATAATTTTCAACTCCAGTTTTTGGCGTTTAATCTAATGATATTTTACTCGTTTTAGCAACAAGAGAATGCTGCGAGGGCAGTGCGCGGTGAGCCACCCCTACCAGAGGAGGACCTCAACAAGCTGTTCAAGCCCCTACAGCCTCCACCGCGACTTGACAACCTCCTGCTGACCGGTCAGATCGATGCCTATGCACGCCAGATCAGCCAGTACGCGTCACAGGGGCTTGGCAAGCTGTTCATGGCCGAGGCATTACAACACGAGACCTCATAGGTTGGACCGATGAGGGTGTGGTTGTGGAGGGGTCTCGCGCAATATCTCAAGCAGAGTTTATTCTCCTTGCAAACTCTGTTGGTAAACCAAGCTAAAATCATTTGGGTTTCAGAGTCGCACATTTTGGTTAAAAGCACCCAATACATTTGCCTTTTTTTTAAATGAACAGAATATTTGTTCAACTAGTTAAAAAAGCCTGCAAAATCTTAAGATGAGTACTTCTGGTGATGTGACTGATGTCATACCCAGGTCGTGGTGATGTCATACCCAGGTCCTGTTGATGTCATACCCAGGTCTTGGTGATGTCATACCCGGTTTCTTGTGATGTAATGCCCTCTTATGTTGGTGCACAATACATCATTTCATGTTTGTGAAATTGTTGGAATTCCCATAATGACTGTGGTCACTTCAGACACAAAGCATCTGAAGAGGTGAAACTATCGGTATTATTGTTTTGCAATCTTTTCTCCTTTGTCCTGTCTTGGATATATGGTCAATTCATAAAATGTCAAGGTCAGGCCTAAAGAATTCATGTTTGATTCTGGTCTATACCTCTGTTTCATTTTTGAGATCCGCGCCTCACAACTTGTATAAAAAGTGAAAGCTCCTGTCAGCATCAATTTCATCCAAAATCCGGACTTCTTTTCAAAAGCCACAAAAATGCATGCAAGCAATGTTTTAAATGCTATGACTTGACAAGTCAGCCACATTCACATCGTGATTGGTTATCAATTACTCGCTATCATTCGTGCTTCATTGCTTCTCCAATCGCATCATCACTGCTGCAGGACTGAAGCTGGCTTTGGATGGAGAGAAACTTGCAACACTTTGGCTCATCTTTGGTAGATTTTTTTGAAAGCAAGCAATTAGAAACCACCGGTGCCCCACGTCAGTTTTCAAAAACAAACAAAACAGAACCGGCAATGCTTTTTTGTCCTATTAAGAGTTCCAGACAATCAAATTCCCAAACTGAGCGCAATTTGGCAGTGATGGTTCCTTTAGAAGAC
Organism: Phoronis australis; assembly: GCA_002633005.1. NCBI lineage: Eukaryota > Metazoa > Phoronida > Phoronidae > Phoronis > Phoronis australis. The sequence continues at coordinate 346,546 of NMRA01000088.1, forward strand.
TGACATATATTGGTTTGGGTTCATGATTTTTAAGGTTGAAGAATGGGTATCTCTTCATTGGAAAGTTCGTGGATTTGTTGGTTTGAAAAATTGACGACCAGTTCGGAAAGTCAATTGTGTGGCAGCCTTATGTAAGGTAAAAATATACTGTGCTCGCATGTTTGCTAGGGATTTATCTGTGAGCAGGTGACTCTAGCGAACTGTTTATTTAAATAAAAGTACTGCAAACTTGGAAATCCATAGGATTCCATTGGTTTCTTTTTCTATTTCTCAATTGAAACAAATTATCTGTTTGCCTAATGAAAAGATTTTGCTGAGCTTGAGATTTTTCCACGTCCTCAATTATGGCTTTGGGTATTGTTGAAAAGGATGATTTTGCTCTGTCATTGTTTGGTGATTTCTGAGGTGTTCTGCAACACGCTCGACTAACATAGCAACGTGCTCATTGTTATGTACAAAACAAAAGTATTCAAACAAAATGATCCAGAATCGCTTGTCATGACGGCTGGGTGGAAGCCAAGTTCATTGTCAGAGACGTCTTCCATCATGACCGAGAAGAAGGATAATTTTTAGGAAAGTTAGTAAGGTGGCGAGTAAGCGATTCTGTAATTAGAATTTTGCCACAATAATAGTTAATACCAGTAAGTTTTGCTGGTAACAGAATTAGCCATTATGACAGGGAAAATGGTATTTTTGTCTGATTACTTTGGTCCTGTACTGTGATTCGTTGTAAAGTTGTAAGTACGTGTAATTTATAAATACATTCTTTTAGTATTTACTTGTTCATGCGTATCGTTTTCTACCCAATAATGGGAAATTCCATAGTCATGTACACATAAAGGGAGGGTTCTGTCCAATATCTGAGCATTCGGATCAGTTGATAAGGAACAGAAATCTGATCACCTGCTTAGGTGTGTTTGTGGGATAAGAGTACCACGTGACTTCACGGATGCATTTTTACCGGTGGAAATTGTTCCACTAGCTGTGAAAGAATATTTCAAGTTTCTCGTTCCTTAAATGGATGTTCCTGAATTTTTTTGTTTACCTAAAGCTATTGTATCGGGATTTATAGTTCAAAGTGAGTCCACCATTCATGGCATCCAAGATAACTGGGTTTATAGAATCGGATTTATTTTTTAACAGTGACCCTGCGTTCTTGTTCAGGTGGATTAAACGGTAAAAGTGTTCCCAAAATACATGCAGCGAGGAATATGGAACAGCAGACGATATATCTCTTTGAGTAAAAATTGGCGAAGTGTGCAAAAAGGTCCGCCTCAGAGTAACAAAAAGCCCGAGAAAACGAGATATAAGTCCACTAAAAAGGCGCAGACGCACAGTGAAGGTGGTACCCCGTTTTTTTTTTCTTTAAAGTCCTCCCGCTTTTTTGTTAGCAAAAGGTCCACATCGCCAGAAATTCGAGCCCCCCCATATTAAACGCTGGGTGTGCGCATGACAGTTCGTGAACACTGTATTGGACGAGCACGTGGAAAACGTGGGCGAAATCCCGCTGGCCAGCAGCAGGTCGTCGCCTTAACTACAAAAGAAGGGGGACAAAAATCCACCCTGCTTTTTTATCGTGACAAAAGGCAGCTCTACGTGGCGGGGTTAATCATGGAGTGCGTTCCATAGATTCGAGAAACTCGCAAAACGCGAAATGTCGCCAAGTATTGCAAGCGAAGCTCGTGATCATTTGACCTTTCCGAGATTCTACGAAACGGCATTTGGTCATCGACATGATTGAATAGGCTGATCGGATTTTGAGTGCTGGATTCACGTTCAATATCAGTCTTGATAGTTCAAATCTGAGAATAGTACTGCGCGTTCCGTAAGCTATAGAACACAGATTTCAAAGCCACCCGAAACACCAACCTATTTTAGTGGTGGAAACTTCCGGACCAGCAAACACTAAATTCGCTCTACTAATTCCAACATTTACCGCTAAATCCCACAAACGCACCGAAATCACTCCATACCCAGTGGCGTATTTAGGGGGGTGGATGGGGCAAGGGGGCCATGCCCCCCTAAAATTCTCCCAGAAACCATTTGGCAGTTCCGGGTGCGAATTGCTGACTAGCATATGCGCGCACCCGGGGGGGGGGGGGNNNTTTTTTTAATAATAAGGTCCACAAACCCAAAAATTCGGGACCCCTGCATCCCTACATTTTAGGCTGGGCCCACGCATGTGGCGAAATTCTGGTTATTGTTGTGCCCTGCCCCCTGACTCAAAATCCTGGATCCGCCCCTGATACCCTGATACCGCAAAGTCCAAGCCCTGTCCATGGGTGCAACATTGGAGTTTGGTCGCCGGGTATGGGTTATTTTCGGTGAATGCGTGGAGTTTAGGGCCGCGGACATAGAATATTGTACCTCGGCTGTTCTTCGCTGGTCCGGGACTGAGGTTTTTTGGGTCCATAGCTGGAGTTTAAGAGTGGCGGGCTTGAAATCGTTTTAACCCCTTGTATTGTAGTAAGGAAAACGATGAAGGTTTTAATTATAGGGTAAGCTTGCGCTCTTGTCAAGGGCCTGGTTATACGGACGAAGCGGCTAGGTACCGCTCCGCTCGCAATTCTTGTTTGAAGCTAGCGATGTCGACTTGACCTGTAATATGGTTTTAATTTTGTTACGATTAGGATCGGGATCATTCAGTTATTGTTGCTTCGCCAGGTTTTCTTGGCGTTTTGTACGCAATAACTGGTAAAGACAAAGCCTCGCTTCTTCGACATTTCGGAGCTCCAATAGAAGAATGACTGAGAAGTAACAATATATTAAATTTATTTTTTTCAATCAATTGTTGACGATATGGACATTCAACATTGAAACTACAATAACATAAACACACCGTGTTGTGCTTTCTTCATAAACACTAACAAACTGCTACAAATAAGTTACTACAAAAAACTACAAATTTACTCTTAAATTAATAAATAATAACAAAACTTGAAACGAATTGACAACTTTAACAGCATTACAGAAACACCGATGAACTGAAAATCAAATAAAAAGTCAACGTTTCAGTAACTAGAAATTACTCAGCAGGGGTAAAAAAATATTTGATTGCTTAATATTTTCCTCAAACATTTGTTCAGTGCTTCGTCGTTTCGTGTGACACGAACAGAAATTCAACGAACGGATAATATCGACTTTTCTATATCACTCTGATATAGGAGTTACCGCCATGTCAATAGAATGTCGTGGAAGCTTGAAGTGCCCGTGAATACCTACTAAATGTAAAATAACAAAACTACCTGGAAATGCGGAAGACACATTACGTTTTACAACAAATGCAAAAAAACGAGACTAAAAACACCATTTTTCCAAGAAGTAATCAACAAGAAAATGACATTCTATATACAGTTTGAGATTAGTGTCCTCCCGATCTTTCCTGTTTTCACGCTAAAACTACGACAACATCGTAAGTACCCAAACACTAAGCACGCGCTCATTCATACATACATTCAATCATTCACCATGGTTACAAGAACGCGCGTTCACGCATCCCCTCATCGCCTTCGGTTCGTACTCAAAACTTTATATACAAATATTGCACTTTGAGCTGGCCTGTCAATTATACATCAATAAATTACACATTTAGACAAATGACAATTTGGCAAAATATTCACTCATTTCAAATAAGAACATGTACAATTCAGAGAGGTTTTCTAAGCCTTCAACTACACACTAAATCTGTTCACAATACCTAATGAACACAAATATACACCACTACGATCGTAAACTCAGAACACATAGAAACATATGCCGCGTTTAGACGACTGCTAAATAACAAATTCGTTTTACTACCCCAGTTTGCCTAGAGCTGTGCACATAATATCAAAGGCAACTGTTAGCGAAATTACAACAATTTTCCTGCAGCACTTATCTTTCTACACCTGACGCTCATTACCCCATTCAGTTGAAGTTGCCATGTCAGCCTTTGACGATATTTTTAGACTTTTTAACGCGTTACAGATTTATCGTTGTGAATAATTCAACATCACTGCTATAGGTAGCGCAGAGGACAGGCACCATTGTACACGCACGTTTGTAAGCAAGACATTTAACCTTGCAGTTTAGTGACTCGTATTATACAACATCCTCATGATTATAAACATTTGAATTCAAATTAGACACGTATAAATTTGATATGTCGCTCAGAACTCGTTCTGACGAGGAATTAAGCACCATTTAAAACTATATGACATAACTACATCAAATAACTCAATGAATCTGTCTCTCCACAACACTTGCGCACGATAGCTCGTTTCAACAGGAATAATCTAGTTACTCCAGTTAGAACAAGTAGACGATTTCATGCCAAGCAATTGCAAATAGTTAATTTTCATACATATGTCAATTTCGTGTATGTGTAATTTCATCGGCGCTTCAATTTTCCAATCAATGAACCGGAGCGAATTTCTCTCGTCTCGCTGGAGCGGTCATTGATATTATTGCTGTGTTCGTTTCGTGACCTCGTTATCCAACACAGCGGTCGTTTGACAAGATGGAGTATTTGATTAACGGAATAATGTCAAGCCTAATTATTGTTGCATGGCATTGCGCAACATCTCAAGAGATGTGGAGGGTTACTTGATGTGAACTAGCCCGCGAATTTGCAAACTGTAGGCTATCTAACTCTCGCCTTCCCTCCAAGAAATATTGCCTAGAGGATTGACAAAAATAGCATTATAGGTAAACTGATTGTTTTTCACCATGACAATTTAAAAATCACCTAAATAACATGGAAATTTATGGTAAAACGTGACGTTTATCATGATTTGTTACTTTGGTTATTTTTAAATTCTCCAGATCACCAAAGAGTGATTTCATGTTCTAAGTTATATCTTGTATCATAGATCCAAGCGATCACTCACAGCACCATCTGAGGGGTAATGGTCGGTTATAACGTGCCCGCATTTTGAGAACCAGTTTGCTCCACTGACTAACATTATATCCGACCATTGCCGAGTGTCAGAATTTTTCATACGAACGTCAGGCAATACATTCGTCGCTAAAAATAAGGTAATTCTAAAATGATAATAATATATTGAAATGATAAGGTTGTCAGAATGTCAACGCCGATATCGACATGATTTAATTAATGACTGACTGCCACATGAAATAATTAAGTTAAATATCGTACTTAGCCAACTGAGAGGGCCTTAAATAATCTTTCTCTATTTCATCACCATGACATTATTCGTGCACTTAGCGGTTACACATTTCAAGAATTCCGGACCCAGTTAAAACATCTCTGCCAATTTCTAGCAAACTTATCGGTGGTAATATATCACAAGACATTTAGATGTCATTCGAGCTAGCCTAGGAATCGGGCGTAGAATACTGATAACCACTTTTTGTTTCTGGCTTAAACTGTGCTTCAAGTTGCGCAATTTTGTCTGATGAAACTACTCCTATCGATATGCATTTAGTTATTAACGGGTGTCACGTCAGCGTGATACGCTTTTTGACATGTGTCACAAACTTGTATCTCTGACTCTTGACACCAGGCCTGCATGATGAGAAAATTGCAGCGTTAATTAATCGATTGTGCCCACATTGGCAGTTTAGATAATTTAAATTACCGTGCACTCTATTGGGCTATTATGGAATTAAATACAGACTGAAGTTAAATCATTGAGAGAATGAACAATTATTACCAACCTATACACGGGCTGCGAATTGAGTGAACTATACAGTACAGCATGCGATATTGTCTACGGCATGGTTTGGTCGTTCAGCCAAACCTGTTTATAGAATCCTGTGACACACTCAACCGACTATATTTTTGACGGATGGGGTGCAGCTGGAACATTAAAATACCCCCCCCCCCCATTAAAAGATTAAACTCAGAAAATGGACGGTCACCCATTTTTAGTGAGTTTCCATAAAATCATCCTTTTTGTTCCAGAAACCCAACTTTTACGTCGAAATTTTTTGAAAATTGAATTTTCAACCCATTCACCCTGAAATACTAAAAACGAAGAGACAACATGTTGTGTAAAAATGAGCACATCTTTTCGACTCAATTTCTCTAAAATATACACATTGCTGTAAAGCCCCGTTGTAGATTTACCGTAGCTGTGAATAGGACGCTTTCTTTTGCAGGGAATGAAATCGGAAAGGGAAACGCTATGGAAAGGAATTTTGCCAGAAAAGAAAATTGTTCGCAAGGAAACTTGTGGAAAAGTCAACCTTTTCAGCGACCCGTTTAGTGTTTCTCTCTTTTAGAGTTCCCCCCCCCCCACCCCCCGTATACTTCGAATGTCAGTCAGGTCTCATTTCTGTTCTTAACTCACCAGTTTGAAATAATGACAAAATTACTTTTTGCCACCATCTCCTGAAAATTGAGGCTGAATAGACGAACCCGCAGGCGCATTTATGGCCGCCTCCCTACGGACACGACCAAAACAAAAAACGTCGTTGGTATGCCATTTTTAAGGACTAGGCATAGATTTTCTAAAATTGTAGTTGGCTCCCTCTTAAACTTCCTACATCCGCCAGTGCACACAATGGTTTGTCACCCCTCTTAGCCATATTACAGTATTTCTTTGTTGACGAAATGCTATTACTATGTTTTCCCATATCATTCTTCCTCAAGAATAATGCGATAATGATATCAAACCTAACCATTAGCTTTACAATGCATACCTCACTCAATTAACAACTCTATACATGTATGCAAGACTTTTGTTCCTAGTATTTTTACAAGACATTGTTGTCGGTGGAAAGTTATTCTAAATATGCTAACAATGCCCAGACGGCATCTCGTTGTTTGATTGTTTCTTACGCCACCCTTTGCACCTGACAAGAGCAGTGAAAGTGCGACAAAAATGTCGTAGGAGAGCCATAATTGCGATGGGGGTTGTTTCCGTATTTGGTACTCAAAAGGTCGACACATGCCCACTGTGTGTGAGGAACGTTCAACGGCTGTGGGAAATGAGAGCCGAGACAAAGGATAGGGTTGGTTGAGAATTCCCAATATCCGCCATGATGGCTCGGTTTACAACACATGCGCGATACGCAATGAGTTCGATCAATAATTTATGTGCGACAGAAGTTGCCATTTTGCACAAAGCAACAACAACAACAAGGGGACTGTATGACATACAGAGAACCCCTAGGAATGTTTAATGTTTTTTCAATCTCATTTTTGAACGCCCGTTCTTTGTTCTTACAGACTAGAAAGAAGATCTACGTTTTCAATAAAAAACCACTCAAACCGGCTAACAGCGTTCAAGAAGGATAAAACTATGAAAACGGATTTGATTAGTTTTACCTAATCCAGGGACTCTCTCATGTACGCTTTGACGCTATTGGGTAGCGGCAATAGATCGGTGTCATTTTCGTGTTTAATACACTTCATGATGGAATTCCTGCACCGATCTTGTAGGCTGAAAAACATCCTGCGTGACGCTCCAAGTGTCATTTCAGTTTTGGCAGCAGTTGAGCAAACTATTGGATAAATGTCTTCGTCTACCTTGTTCAAACCTGTGAAAGCAACGCCCAAATTCACACCGTCCTTGAAGTAAGTGAGCGTTCCCTGGCCCCAATCAAAAAGAATACCTATGGTAGTGGCTTCGTTTTCGCGGAATGGTTTCGTATACGTCCTCCATTTGCCGTTGTGCCAAAGAAGGCCTTTATGTGAGAGTCCCCAACTTTGATCGTCCTCGCCCAGCATATTTACAAAAGCGTCGATGTGAAGTCTGGCCCGCTTTGTTCCGATACCGAACATCATGCTCGTGCCGAATATTCGTTGCGATATTCTAATCTCCCAATAGTATTTTCCATAGTTCAGAATGCGCGTGCCGCGCACGCCGGCTGTTCCATTGCTCCAGTTTGGATGAAAATGGGCGGTTTGGTGATTGGAGCCATAGAGACGAACTTCGTGAGATTTGTCGTATTTGTTCCATGTCCATTTGTCCTCGCATCCACCATGGAGCGGGGTGGGCATGTTGGACGAGTCGGAGTTCCCCAAATTGGATCTATTGTTCTCCTGGAAGTGCAAGCGACGTTTCTTACTTGACTGACGCGGGGTTGACGCTGTGGTGCCGACGCTGGATGCGGAGGAAACAGGCGACGATGAACCCGGTCTTTTCATTGATGATTGTCTGTTCAACACCGAACTGAAAACGATGTTTCTGCGATGTGTATTGTGTAAGGTTCAGCACAACTCCGCTGTATCTGTGTACAGACGACGGCAATGTCCAAACGGTTATCTACCAGTAGTAAACCATTGCTTTTAGCTGACAGCGACTGTTTACACTAGTTCTTGGTTTAACAGTCAACTTCAACGCACACGATCCTCCTTCCGCCTTAAGATAATTAGGCTACAGATAAATGAATACACGAGGGTGCAATACACAAACCGCATGCGAAATTCAATAGTAAGCTCAGGCGAATCAGTCCAAGGACTAGTGAACTTGTTCACTGGAGAATTCAGTCCGTACGCCTCTTTGTCCACTCTGGGTCACCGTCACCTTATTTTTCCTCAGTGTCGGGTTAAACAGCTGATCAACCCTTTAAACTACAACACACCCCTCTGTTTCTTTAAATACACACACGTGCCGCAAACCACTAATGCCCGGAGCCTGTTTAAACACAATAGTCACCAATAACCAATGCGAGAAGTCCTCCGACAATAGAGACGAAAATCTTTTGTTTCCAGGTCCTTTTAATTTGTAAAAGCTCTTCACATTCGGAGATGTCTTTGTGCGGTTGGACTCATTGTGTAAAATCGCAGCTATCTGCAGCTCGCACGCCTGTCGCGTGCCGAGCTGGATTGCTCGTCTCTGATTGGTCGGAATCCACGGAAAGACGGGAAGGCTGCCATCGACAGATGGCCGACTGTATGTTATCCAAAGAAGATAAACCGAAGTCTTGCTAACACTCGTTCAGTCGACTGGTCAGTAGGTCTTACAAAACGATGCCGGTCACACAGATGAGGACGACTGGTTTTCAAATTACCTCTCCTCAGATTTCCTTTGGTTTCAGACGCAAGTAAAGATGGCTTACAAGAGAACCCGTTGCGTTTACTGTACAACTCGCTTTTAATTCTCTGCGTGATTGCTGAAGGTATACGGGATGTGTGTCAGTATCGATTTTTCCTACATTAATTTAATCTGCGTTTGCGCAGAAAATGTTCTTCACAATGGCTGAAGTGGTCGGATTTCACATTTCCTGACCACGCAGTCTAATTATTCGCTGCGCCAGGTTGCTTATTTTGAAAACAATAATATTTGTTGACATGTTTTGCGTTATCAGTAGAACGTGGCACATCAAAGGAAAAGTTTCTTTTGTTTCCTATTTTAATAAATTTCTAGTTTATGTCGTAACGTTGAACTAGCTGCTCTTATATTTGCAGGAGACATCGCCAATGAAGAGTCGTAGATTTTATTGAGCTCAAATTACCAAGCCTAGAACGCTCTATCAGACATGATTTTATAGTGTTAGTTATTTTGATGAATTTCAAAATTGGTAATTTCAGATAAATAATTATGACGAGGCCACCGAATCAGTCATTTTCACGATTAGCAGCCGATTAAATCGGTTACATCGGTATTGGTGACGTGCAATGTTTTACCAGTCTGGTAGTTAGATCAACAAAAACGAGTGGGATATTTTTAAATGTCAACAATTAAATGGTAAAACCAGGCACGTTTAAACTCGGGTTTAAATTACTCGGAGTGCATAACTTGCTAAAATAATTTATGTGAATCATAGCTCTGGAAGCTATAAATTACCAGAGACGGCAAAGGGCAGGTGTGAGGTTGTTACACCCGCATTTAATGGGAGATGACCCTCGGGAAATAGCCTTGTCTTTAGTAAGCCCATCGCGTGTTTAGAATCATCTATCACAATAGAACAAATGCAACGAAATCAGTTCTAAGAGCTGATTTGTTGGCGACAGCTGGTGCCGGCGGCACAACTTTGAAGTATACTCGTACCTGTTATCATGTAAGGAATGAGACTGGTACTTGGGTCCGCAATGCATTGTGGGCTTTTGTGAAAACCAAACTCTAATTGCTTTCATACCCAAAACATACATTATTTGTCTTGAGGATTGAAATTGCCAGCGCGGTATAAACAACTTGTATCTAAATTAAACGAAGTTTTGATCGTAACTATAAAGTTTAGAGGTTCTACATACCTTGATAAAAAGGTGCCAAACGATCGCGTTTTTACATTAAACATTTTTTAAGTAAAACATTTGAATATGATCTTTTATTTCAAATAAGCTGATTTTAGAAAATGTTGATTTTTTCGTTGAGGTTTTGATATTTTGGCGTCTAATAACAGTGCTTAACATCAAATTTCACCATAACGTCATACATGTACGAGGGAGTTATTGGTTGATGATTTGTAATATTTCCGTTAGTCGTAGGCTTCACCAGTAATATCCATGTTAATGTATAGACTTTCAATGTGTGTCCACTGCACCCATCAGATACCACAAAATGTTACCAATATAAGGCCAAAATACCATAATTGGTTCTGGTCTGTGTTTTTTCGGGGATGCCATATTTTTTTAGTTTTTCATGTTTTCAAAAGAAAAAAATCACCTGATGCCAGCAAAAGTCTGCCGGGAAGCTTTTTGTCTTTTTCATTACACCCGGAGCGTCACCTGAGGCTAGTTGAAAGGGGTCGGGACCCTTTTTACCCAGCGCCACCTGTCAGCAGGTATGAGGTGCAAGTTTCAAAAAGTCGCGTGCAGACCAGACGACTAATTCTTACTTTGAAGTGAACCTGGTTAATTTTAGGATAATAAAACGAAATGTTTTAAAGTATGTGCATGAGTGCTAAAACATCTAGAATTGGAGAAAAACAAAATTTAGCCTTGATCAACAGAAACAAACAAGATCTTCTTTGTTAGAAACCCAGAATTTCGAGTAATGAGCTAACAATAATTATCAATCATATATGAATAGACGAGGGGACGCGCTCGGTAGAAGCAAAACGTCTCGAATAAAAACTAGCACTTTTCGGGCTAAAAAGTTGCTTTATAGCCCAGAACATGGAAGCCAGGGATGGAGATCTTTTTCCTGGAGGAAAATGAAGAAAACTTTAAGTTTGGACGTTTTCAGTACAAGCGAGACCGCCTAAGCACCGAGCGCAAATTACCATCATGTTTACACGTATTGTGTTACACAAGTGATGTAAAGCGACATAACAACCTTAATCCCACATGCAGGGCATCGGGTGAATTTAAGTACACAGGAAATAGGTCTTGTAATTTATTGGAGCGTTTTGACTTTCTATGTACATCGCAGATACGGGTTCAAGGAAAGAATATAAAACCAGCCTCCCATTCAGTAACGCTAGGAACTCGCTAAAAAGCAAGACTTCACGATATTACACGAGATATTTCAGTTATTTTAAATGAGAACACGTGACTTGGGCTAGATTTTAGCTAGGACCTAGCGTAGGTCCTAGCGTTACTGAACGCACGCATGAGAGCATTTTGAGGCTCCTATTTCCGCTTCCTTCTTTTCAAAACTGTAAATAACTAGCCGCACACCCATTTAGTCAAAACTTCAGGGTTCTCACATGATGTGCTCTTTCAACATGATATGAATTTTACTTAACAGAATTTGGTATAGAATATTTAAATTTATTCTGGTGATGCCACAGTCATGGCATCGTCACGCATTAAGCTTCCACCTGGCGACTGAGTCGAAAACGAGGTCAGATTTTACCACACTAAGCTATGATCTAATTTATATTCGTATTTCACCATTTCAAACTGTCTCTTGTTTCCTCTCATTTTTTATATTTATAGACAAGTATTTATTCAATTACCGCTAAATGATATCAATTTCATACCGTTCCTTTTTGTATAACCCCGATGATAGACGAAAATATTAGCACAGTTGAACTATGAAGCGAAACAAAGTGCTCTGCTCGAGAGACGTTGTAAGCAGTGGACATACGTTACGCCAGTTAAGGTTGCAAAAGCATATTTTTTATGGTTTAAATACACCAGTTGACCTCGTCCTTGATTTTAACCAATGGAGAACCAGATGTCATGTATGTTTACCATACTCTAACGCTAATAGAGGCTGGATGTGTGCTAAGTCGTGACACGGAACTAGGCCTATACACAGATACAGGCCAGCGAACATTAGTGAGAACACGTACTTCGTTTGAAATGCACGATGATTTCTCGGAAGATTTGCGTGATCTCGTCAAACTCACAAGAAACTATCCGTACGGATCTAGCCGTGATTTGGAAAAATGTACAATTATGTATAGTAAAAACAATTATATTATACAGGTCTGTAATTTATGAAGTTATCCTACTTTAGTAATCATCTCATTTGCTCGATGAGAATTGTAAACTCTTTAAAAATCAATTGAATTGAACAGAATTACAAAATTTAGAAAGTGTTCGAAAGTGGAAACGCGTGCAAATAGACGGCGTACTATTGCATTAAAATCGATCTGTGTTCATCAAAATAAAAAAATAAACTTCTATGATGTTTGAAGCAGCTTACTAACAGTAAGTTTCCTTCCACAGCCGAGCAGAAAATGGCCATAAAATACATAAAATAAACCCGTATGTGAATACACCAGGCACAGTCTATTACTTTAATGGCTTCTTATTACAAATATGCATAGAATTTGAAATTCACCACAGAATGTGGGTCCACCGTCTGCAATATGAACCAATCCTGATAACGGGGGCCTCGCTGCCTGCTTACTATCCAACCTGAGGGGCAGCTGCCCAACTAGGCAGCTGCACCACTGAAATTGCCAAGGATCACAGGTAGCTGTAGAAATTAATATTTTACACAAAGGGAATAACCTTAGAAGAAGGAATTTAAAACATATTCATAAAACAAATGACAGACTTGATGCAATCACGTTTCAGCATTTTTACAAATCGACGTGTTTGCAAGCTTGCGAGTGGAGCTTACCGAAAGCTTCCGTCACATGTGCCTGACTTCGGAGTACTCTCATAACCAGGGTGGCTAAACAGGATCCTTACTTGCGTTGGGTCTATCTTTACTATAGAAAACAATGGTAGATCACTTTATTTGACATAAACGCTGTAAATACCTTTCTTTTCGGCGCTTTTGTTGCCAACGTCAGTAATTGTCACCGAATTGTATTTTCCACAGCAAACATTTTCAAAAACATGTTTGGGGTAAAAATGTCCTGAAAATTTGCGCTTTTGTTAATAAGGACGACTGGAATGGGGGCGACATTGCACAGTATCACCACAGTATACTTAAAATCTAGGAAAAAACTACCGGAGTTTACTGCAGACAGTAACGTCTTTAGAGTCCAGTGTGCGCATAAGGAAATTTTTCGGCTGATACGCCCAGGGCGTGCATTCGGTAAAATATGCGTGATTGGTACCCAAATTTTCCAGGGTTGTAAGCGTAAAAAATCTTTATCAAAATTTTCAGCTACTGCATGGTAGGGACAATCGGCAGTATTTTGTATTTACTCGGTGGATTCTTGGTTTCGTTTCAATTTGCTCAGGCAAATATTCGCCAGTTTCAAAAATGTTTGACTCTTATTTCCTAAACTAATATTTTCCGAATGTAGGCCCCGGTCTAGTCTTTAGATATCTCCGATACGAAGGAGGAACAAGGTGTATCTCAAACTTATCTTCAGCCGCACACCACCCTCAGATACTAGGTTGAGTACGCCCGAGGGGCTGAAGCATTCCACGTAGTTCCAACCATCTTCGTTCATTTGATTGGCTGTTGGTGTCCCGGTGGTATACTGTGATAATCATGTCACGCGTAATGAGCAGACATTCGATCAAACAATCTTGCGTAAAGGCTTTTGTCGTGTACAGAGCGCTGTGACTAACTTCTTTTCATTGTTTCTCATGACGATGAACAGGAAAGTGACGTAATTATTACATAACGCTTCTTTAGCCTAGTTACGCTTTTGTGTTAAGAAACAATGAATGACGGTCGTCTAGAGACTTATTGTTGTCATTAGTAGCACTTGACAGTATAAGTCATTTGATGCTTTGCAAAAGTGTTTTCGGCAGTAGAAACTAGAGGTGATCGAATTAAATATAAACGTTCTTTAATATTCGCTTACTAATATGGCATTAAAATTACTGGACACGAAATAAGAAGATGTGATACCGGAGCATGACGTCATCAGCAATGGATTGATCTTTCACTGTTATTGCCACAAGTCCCCTGCGCAGTGAACTGTGGCTCATTTGGAGCTCGTCTGCAAACCTGCACTACGATCTGGCGGTATGAAACGAATAATTTTCCCACAAATTTTTACGCTGTTTTTTGTATGTCCATGAAAATATCAACTGCTTATCATTGTAATTCTGCAGATGATGTCGCCAGCTTGTTTTTTTTTTGTTTAATGATTATGTCGGTTTTTGTGAAAAGAAAAAACCTAGGCATCATTTACAAGATGGAACATAGAATCTAAATTATCACGTTGACATAACATATTTTGCAGGAAATGTCAATTAGTTTGTGGCGTAGATTTAAAAGATGCATTCGATGGCATGGCCCATTTTATTCAAGGCATTTCACCTCAATAGATACATAAACCAAGCACTGGAGGCCGACCTTTTCATTTGGTACTCTTAAAGGTATCCACGAACCAGTTAATCCCTTTTAGAGGGTATAGCATTAGTCTAACTTTTTATTAAGAATTCAAAAAACATAGTAACAGTAGTAATTTACCACATCAGAGCAAAACCTCGCAAATTTCTCTATAATTGTGAGATTAACAGAGACACTCGCATACTTCAAATACATTGACAAGTGAATACCTTTGTGACCATAGACGTGCACTTTTACGACTATGGTTGTTGCATAGGTGCTACAATAATTTTGCACATCTACATTCTTTTGAAAATTCTTTGTTGATGTCTTTAACCAAACAAGTTCCTAAGAAAGCAAACAAGGACAACCGTTAATGTGTTTACTTTACTTAGTATATAAACATGACACAGAAGACAACAGATCAAATTGGTATCCCGTCAAGATATTTAGAACATTTCGCGACTACTGTAATTAACAACACAAAACCTTCTGTCATCGACGAAGGTGTCGGACTGAAATAGCGCTGGTTACGCAGGACCGACAATTCAAATATCTATAAAATCATTATAGATTTTAACTGTGTTAAAGTGTATATTTTCTGAATGTACAAAGCCTGTAAAATTTGAATTTTTATTTTTTCCATTCTGTGGTCTAGAAGTCGTGTGCGAAAAATCGGAGTCTGTTGACAAGCTTTTATATGTAGACGGGACTTCCGGCTGTCACGGAACTGAGTCCTCTCTGATTACGTAAACACAGTTGGCACTATCAAGCTCAGGAAATAAAATCAATATAGCGTTGCTACAGCGGTTGGAAGGTCTCGCTCTCAGCCAGGGCAAGACATTGTTTTCGAAATGGAAGAAGCCATGTCTTTGACTGTGCATGTTTTGCGGTCACTGCAGCACCAAATTGTTATCCTATCGGTGCCAAAGAATCAATTTATCGAGTACTCTTATTCATTTGAGGAATGTAATACTGAGAATATGGACGTTTACGGCCAAAAATGATCAACAGAGTCCACTGGTTGGAAAAATAAAACGTTGATGCGTGTTTGTTGAAAAAATTTGGAGAAAAAGGCAAAAAAAGGTAAACCAACAATTAACCTAACACCCGTGAGTTGAGCCACATTTTCACTGAGCCCGAAACTCCCGGTTTAAAATTAGAACAAATATCTGGGATGCTGATTGCGTTCTTTGGATGCCCGACGTTTTATATTCGTCATCTTCAGTACTTTTCAGGACCCGGATGCACACAGATTCTGAATGCTCAAAAGTTACACACGACAACAACTTCACTAAAACCTTCTTAGTGCATGGGAGTCTATGCACACAGTACTTTTCTCTATTTGTAATATTTATTTCTTTTTGTAGCTACATTACGTACAATACACATTTCTTCTGCCAACCAATCAGCTATTCGCATCTTAACTATTCAAGGAATGGCGAGGGGGGCACTTTCCAAAGAGCTCTTGAAATTAGGATTATTTGGTACGATGTTTACTTAGTCGGCCTTGTGTCATTTATTCAAGTGTCTTTAAAGAGGACAAATAAGCACCCACAATTGTCTAAAACACATTTTCTGATTAGTGTAATAATAGTACTCAAGACGTTAACATGTTCTGTTTCTCCAGAAATGCGTTGCTTTGCAAATCAGAGCTTCGTTTTGCAAAGCTACTTGTTTAATGCGAGATTCGACCTCAAACATTACAATCAAAGGAGGGTAGAGTTCAGAAACACTAGGACCTCGCTAAAGTCTAGCCAAAATCGCATGTTCTCATTTGAAATACTCGGCAATCTCTCACGTAATCTCGCGAAGTCTTGCTTTTTCGCGAGGTCCTAATGTTACTGAACTCAGGGCTTTTGATCTCACAAGCATTACGGAACTGCCCCCGGTTCCTTAAGAGACTTCGAAACCTGACACCCCCTGCCAGGTGCAAAGTGTACTCCTCTGCCAGATGATTTTCTTTTCAGTATCACGACGTCTTTGTTGCTAACAAAGTATTTTAAAGGCTTGACGATCATTTGAAACATTTGCTCACGGCATACGCACCATACCATAGGCAAACTCCTGCGTGTCTATGTTGCGGGACTAACTCATTCCGGTTTTTGACACATGAAGCTGGGTTTAAAAATTATATTTTCATAT
Organism: Phoronis australis; assembly: GCA_002633005.1. NCBI lineage: Eukaryota > Metazoa > Phoronida > Phoronidae > Phoronis > Phoronis australis. Next base: position 363,222 of record NMRA01000088.1, read on the forward strand.
TATATCCAAGGGTGCAGTAATCGTGTGTGTACGTCTTATTCCGAACAATATATTTGCGAGAGTGACATTAGATTTACACCGTGAATACAAGGCTGAAAATTAAAAAATAAAGATTACGAAAACGCAATAACATTGAAAATAAATTTCAATTGAAACTCAGCTTTAAAGACAGCAAAGACGACAACTAGTCTACTTGTAATTTATTATTTACTGACATACTATAGGAGACCTTTCATGACTACAGAGGGAAATTATTTTAATAAATGTCATGCTTTGGTGTTTCACAACAAGGCAATAAAATTACAAACTCGTCATTTCATGCGGTTCTCATTGATTTCTTCGTATACTCAGGGAAAGATATAAGGTAACTAGGAAAACATGGATTTCTGCGAGCATTTTTGTTAGCCATCGTGTGAAGAGAAAATCGCCACAACAAAAACGGCACATTTAAATCAACGGATTATCAAATAAGTTATGAAACAAATGAAAAGATAAATACTTGCAATCGGGTATATTTTTCTTTCTACCTTTAAAAGGCTGAATTTCAATTCAAATCCTATTCGGGGATCACGAACTTCCAATCTGAGATAAAGAGAAATTCTACGAGGCGTTGGTCACGAAGCCGATACTGATGATATCCTAGGGGATGTACTGAGGACATGCCGCTCAGATGTGTGTCCTTTGCAGTGGTGTAGTGGTAAAATTAGAGGTAAGTAGGCCCCCAAAGCCCCACCGTATCACCTTGAGCACTGAACGTGAGTTACGGTGCGTAGGCGCTACGTTCAAATGCCAAAAGGTGGTTGGCTGTGCCTACGTGCGCCTACACCCCACTACAGCACTGGTCCTTTGTTTTCCCCCGAAATGTGCTTTATCTGAAAGGTATCTTGGGCTCACTTTGGGGCTGTTTGAAACTCAACATAAGCATGGCAGTATGACATCTCTTCTTATACGTTTACAGATTCAATGAGTTAAACTACTGCAGTTCAGAAATACGTGGGAACGTGTCATGGAATTCAGCATTACAAAGTTGAGGGGCTTCACAATAAGCACGAACAAATGGGTGCCCCTTTCGAATCCACTCTGTAAATGGGTGGAATCCAGGTGTACCCTTCCAAAACAACTGTCTAGAATTTCCCCGGGGGATGATACTCTATCACAAATCAGCTACAGTCGTCACTGCACAGTTTGTCTTCGTTCTTGTTCCGACACAACGAGTGTTAATTCCGGCCAAAATGACAATGGCATCGACATCTGTGATGCGTCGACAGGTGTTGACCGGCAGGAATTCGATCATCAATCCACACCAGTAGGCCTAACTCAAGCTGGAATTTTGGTCGCAAAATATATGCCGTTTGGACGTATTGCGTCACTGAATTGGACTCACACACACACCGCGCGCGCACGCAGTGACACACACGAACGCACACATGTACGCAGAACACACCGCAGGAATATAATGAATAACTTAAGTCCCGATGTTAGTTTTTGGCGTAATAAGTAGTTGAAAACTGACAAGAACTGCTGATATTGTATTTACATAGATACAATAATATCCAACATTTCAATGGTAAAAAGACGGGAATGTCGTAAAGAAAACATTGAAAATGACTGGAAAAAGAGAAAAAGGGGGGGGGACAAAAAAGACGAGGAAAACATAGAAATGGTTCGGAAAAACAGGAAAAGGACAAAAAACATTGCAAAAGGGCGGAAAAAAGGAGAAAGGGCGGGAAAGACATCAAATAGGAAAAGGGAAAAAACATAAAAAGAGCCGAAAAAAAAACATTGAAAAAGGACAAGAAAAACATATATAATCACGGGAATTCATTTTTAAACCATGAAGTAGGACTACAGTTCATATATAGGAGATACATACAGATGTCAGTGCAATGTGGCTCCAATGCAATCGAAAATATTCAGTTCAGTGATGTCTAAGTACGGGGCTATAGCGGCAAGCCACGAGGGGTGCCAGTCAAATTCGATTTGATTTGTCGGTAACGCCTTTGATATCAAATGCACTATGCAAACGTAACACACCGAGGACTTAAGTAAGACTGAAAAAAAAATTAAATAGTTTAAGATGAAAATATAAATATCATGAAAATAACATGCATGCTCGCCACCAGGGAACAACCCACTGAGTCAAGTGCCTGGCCTCATGCATCCACAAATAAATCTGTTTTATAACTGCTTTAGAGAATTGGTGAGATATAATTTGTTTGGAAGTATTTAGATCTCTGGTGTCATTGGCCAGCAAGGGAATTCCGTGATGCAATGGAATTTTGGTACGTTTTGACAGAATGTATTTTGTAAACCGACCCCACTGCCCGGCGGGCGGGGCGCCGGCGACCCGGCCCACTACTTGTAGTAGGCCCTACGTATAGAAAAATAAACAAACGTATTTTTCGTATTATACATTCGTTGCATGCGAATGAACTGCTATAGAAACGAAGACGATGCTCAGTATCGTGTTGATTAAAACACACAACTCTATAACTTGGTATCAAAGAACTCTTAGCTGTTCGTTGCGACAATTACGACTTTGAAAGGCCTCCGGTACTTGACGGTAATATGCCGCAAACAGTCCAAGATGGCTGGCCACGGCCACAGTCACGGTGGAAGTTGTGAACACGAGCACGATAAAGTCGATTCTCTTGGCGACGCGTACAGTCTGTACCTCAAAATCGATTTAGAAAAGGTGCAATGTTTAAATGAAGCAGTTGAAGGGTCTGGAAAGTACGTATTTAAGCCCTGGGACAAAAGACTTGACAAAGACAAGGTTAGTTCGAATTTCCTTTCACAATCACAGGCGTCTTCAGCTTCTGATCATCCCAATACACTATACTACAAGGTATGACGCTCGGGACAAGGACTCAAGGAGTTCCACGGGTGCTTCACTTCAGCCGTCCATATCAAACACAAAACTCAATAAAATTACACAAAACAAGGTTTCAACAAACCATTAGTTATTGTTCTTTCTTCTAATACCATTCACGTTGTCGTTGTCCTGCTCCAGCGAGATGGCAACAAAGCACAAAAATGTTTCCAAAAAGCCCACAGGAGACTTTGATGTTTTAGTCAGTGTGAGGTATAATTTGCCGAAACGTTTCCAGTGTATGAAGTTCCTATAGGAGCTATACGGTCTCTACTGGCCCAGCTAGAGTAGAGATGGTGGTCACTGTCTATTTCTCAATCAGCTGACTGATTACATGTCCAACTGCACTGAGCTTAGCTTTTAAAAACAGGTACTTTGCATATACTTTGTAATGGGATTTAGCAACTTTTCCCTGCAATGCCCTCCTATCCTAACTGTGGAAGAGCCCCTTAAGTTGACGACTGTGCACTTCTTCATAACTTGGAAGTTTGAGTACAGTCAGTAGAGTGTATGGTTCATGGGTGGATCACTTGAATGGAGGCTCTTTGTTGAAAAATCTGTCTGCCGACTCCGAGACTTGAACTGCAGTTCCCAGCACAGGACAGGATGCTTAGAATTTAGACAGTGCCACCGTCTCAACTGACCTTTGAGTCATAGAGGCAGTGAAGCTCCTATAGAAGCTTCATGGCGCTGGACGCTTTGCAACAAATTATGCCTCACACTGGAAAAAAAAACAAAGTCTTGCTGTTCTAAGTAACTTTTTCATATAAAGGGACACCTTAAGACGCTGTCGATGTCTTTGATTCCTTCCAACGTGAACAAATATTCCTGTAATCAAACATTTTTTTGAGCAGTCCTTCTTTAAAAATGATCAGTTGCCAATTTTGGCAACTGATCATTTTTAACACTGCGCGTGCCAGGAGATATGATGTCATATCTCAGAGCGTGCAAAGGAGATATGATGTCATATCTCAGGGCATGCAAAGGAGATATGATGTCATATCTCAGGGCGTGCAAAGGAGATATGATGTCATATCTCAGGGCGTGCAAAGGAGATATGATGTCATATCTCAGGGCGTGCAAAGGAGATATGATGTCATATTTCAGGGCGTGCAAAGGAGATATGATGTCATATTTCAGGGCGTGCAAAGGAGATATGATGTCATATTTCAGGGCGTGCAAAGGAGATATGATGTCATATCTCAGGGCAAGCGTAGTGGAGACCTGGGATTTTTACCAGGCTTCCAAGCCAAATATGATGTCGCCAAATAAAGTAATGTAACATGAGTCAAGTGTCCGAACTGTTTGGATACTGGTAATGTGAGGCAGTCGCCTGTTGACAAGCAGTTTGGAGAGTATTTATTTGATTGTACATCATTCCAAAAAGTCACATACTCTTTACGCAACACTCCTTCCCCTTCCACGACACAGGCACGTGTCCCTCAGATCTCACGTGAAAAGAATCCTACGTTGACATCCTAACTGGGCAACTCGACTGGTTTGTTTCTTGGGATCTACCAGAGTTGATCAAAAGCACCATGCTGTTGTAGTTAATTACATTGCCTCAGGCTGCTGATGTTATCATTCCCTAGTAAATCAGACCCATCATACACACACCGGGGGCGACAATAGTATTTTTAAATTTCATTTTGAAAGTTTGTAAATAGCATATTTTAATAGTTTGTGAAAAGTACATGTGATTAGGTTTTTGAATTTTGAAAATTGGACAAGAAATGTGACTGTTACAACCTAAAACGTTTGTTTAATGTTGCCACAATATGATCCTCATTAATTCTGCTGGGTGTGCAACACAGTTAGGTCAATTACCAAACCAGCAGGCAGCAGTTGGGTTTTGAGGTAAGCCAAGTGTCATTGTACAATTCTTGGCTTGAGTAACTCCCTAGCGTTCTAGAATTTACCCTCAGGTATGCTCACACATCACCTGGAATTTGCCTTCAGTGCTGTGGATCCACCACCACCAGGTCATCCGCCTCTCTATCCAGATTCACCTAACTTTGGCATTGCTAAGTGTTGAAAAAATACATCAACACTGAAAATTTGAATCAAGTGTCCAAAATGTTCTGCTAGGAAGCAACTGCCTGTTGACCTTATTCACAAAGTTACCATTTTAAAAATTGCCTCTGTTTAGGTTTGATAAAAATGCATTTGAGATTTAAATGTAAAGAGGCATGTGGAAAATATCGTATTTCGTTCTGTGATTAAGCACGGAATGCATTGTTTTTTAAAACCTAAAAGGAGGCTCTATGTAATATGGCGACTGCATGAATCAGGCTGGTGATTTGGAGAGATGTTATTTGATCGTATGTCACGCCCTACCCTTGGACCTAGTGACAGTCACTCCAGGATTTGACGCTTAAAGCCTGATGTCAACTCACCAAATGCGACCTCACTAAATTCCCAGACTGCCAAATAGGAAACGAGTTCACCAAATCTCGCTGGTAAGAGCTGAAAATGAAAAACTGGCTAACTCAAGAAATATCTTTCGGTGTACCCGAGATCAAGTTTTTTCAGGATTGTCTTGTGAGTTCAGTGACGACCAATTTCTACCTCTCGTGATCCAACATCCCACATGCAGGCTCACCTGAGACACAAAAAAAACATGACCATTCACTTCTAATTTTCGCTGAATGATCTTTCGTCTATTTACTTCCTGTAGCATTTTGAGTACTTGCTCAGATATGGCATGGCGTCTTCATAGCGATCTTATGGTAGAGGTAAAAATAAATTCACGGACTACTAAACAAACTTGGCCCTGCCAGAGCTACGGAGAAGGAATGGTTTGGGGCTTGAACAATACACAGGCTCTGGTATGGGCAGTAAATTGGTGACGGGATTGCCTAGCGAATTGTAGGAATCTGGTGCCTAATGCTGGAGCTCTTGTGCGAAAGCAATTCTCACCTCTAACTGCAGTTAATATGCTTTTATGAATGTTTAATGCAGATATACCCTGAACCTGTATTTGCTAATTTGAAGAAATAATGTGCAATTTACACCACCCATTGCTATACAACCAATCACAAATTGTTTCTATTTCAGATGAGATATGGGGGCTGGGCTTGGAAAAACATGACAGCTTATTATTGGTTAAGACACAAGATTGGCATGTGAAATGACCCTAGTGATACGCCCACTTCCAGTTCTTTCCAAGCTCAGAAACCGTGTGTTCGAATTTGTTTAGTAAAGAATTTGAGACCAATTTCATAATAGTAAGTCATGGAATCTAAAGTTAGATTATGGCCGCCTTAAAGCAGTCTGAGATCCAATGACTGATGCTTGTAGCCTGCGTGTTCTGTTTTTCAGTTTGTTGAAAGCGATGCCGATGAAGAGCTATTATTCAACATACAGTATGTATTGCAAAAGAACTGGGTGACTTATGATCACAGTAAACATACAGTATGTATTGCAAAATAACTGGGTGACTAATGATCACAGTGAACATACAGTATGTATTGCACAAGAACTGGGTGACTAATGATCACAGTAAACATACAGTATGCATTGCACAAGAACTGGGTGACTAATGATCACAGTAAACATACAGTATGTACTGCACAAGAACTGGGTGACTAATGATCACAGTAAATATACAGTATGTATTGCACAAGAACTGGGTGACTAATGATCACAGTAAACATAAAGTATGTATTGCATAAGAACTGGGTGACTAATGATCACAGTAAACATACAGTATGTATTGCAAAAGAACTAGGTGACTAATGATCACAGTAACAAAGAATTATTGTCAGCTAATATATATCAATTGTATTTCTACAGTCATACTACTATTAATCACATGACTGATTGAAAAAGTTTCACAGGAAACTAAAATTACAATTGGAAGGGTAATATTTACTATGTCTGAAGTGTTCATCACATCTCTGTGTTTTTGCTAGTTTCTATTTGCTACAAAAACTCATTGTTTGGGAGACAGGTGTTATGAGGCGCAATTCCAGGATCACAACCAGGACACCGGTCAACAATGACTGAACATAGAGGGCACTGTACATGACTCCATTGCAGCTGTACAAAAATGATCAAACTGGAAGAATAACTCAGAAGTTCAGAACCCCTGGGCCCCTCCAGGAATGTGCGTTGTTATGCCGAGAATTGTTCTAACAATTTTTACATCGACATTTTAATGTTTTTGTTTTAATGACAAATGCTTTTTCATATTGACCCATTTCTAACCTTTGAAAAACACACATAAAATCTTGTCAAATGTTTAAATCGTCAGACAGCTGTGTTCTCTCTACACATATTCTAACATAGTGGTCAAGCATGCTTGAAAAGTCATGTCTGGAAAATGTCAGCCATGTTTGGAAAATGTCAGCCATGTTTGAAAAGTGTCAGCTATGTTTGAAAATATACGAGCCATGTTTGAAAAGCTATAAGCCATGTTTGAAACGTTATGAGCCATGTTTGAAAAGTTATGAGTCATGTTAATAATCTTGAGCCAAGTTTGATAAGTTTCAATTCTAAGACTAATGATTGAAAAAATGATGCATTTGGCAATTATTTTATTTTTTTGTACAAAAATTATTGTGACATGCTCTATGTATGGATAATCAGATAGGAAGTTTGTGACGTGAAAACATAACCTACAGTTTGCGACATGTTTGGATTTTTAGTCATGGAGACCACTAGGGTGCCATTTCTGTATAATTACTTACAATACAGGAGTCTTCCATTACAGAGCAGTCAAACTTGCTCAAATTTTTTCCATTTTTTCAAAAGGTGCTGAAGTCTGCAAGCATTGAAACCCATCTGCCACTTGGCACATATTGTGAGATCAATGGCCTTCTCCATGCTTGCAAATATTTAGATTGTGCATTTCCGGCAACAGTCACTTACGGGGGTCCCGGATTTTGAGAACCAGTTTGATGCTTGTTATTCAGTGGAGAAAACTGGTTTTCAAAATGCGGGACCTGGGATTGGTCATGCCCTTTATCTGCTTGTGTTGAGCATATTGCACCGTCCATCAATGCAATTGGCACACATTATCCAGTTGCATACTCATGACATGGGCATGATTGACCTCTTCCACAATCACTTGTTACTACAGTTGACTGTGGTAATTCTTCATGGATTTAAGAGGCAATAAACTTACACCTTTTAAGACAGTCAATACCTTCCGTCTTTTTAATTTCAGATTCACGGGCAGCGTCAAGTTGAAAGGCATGATTGTGATTGGTGAGAATGATGACATGCATCCCAGCAGGATGAAACTGTGAGTCTCAGCCGGGACATGTCTCTTTAAATGATCATAAACCGGCATGAGATTCTTTGAATGTGCTGGAAGTTAGTGCGGTTTCCCGCATTGCTTTGTTATATTCTGTAGTGGCCATAAAATGATAACAGAGTGGAATAACAGATTCACACAAGATCCTCAGTAAGAAGGAGTGGGTCTCTTTTGGAATAATGGTAAAATATGAGAAAGCTACCATGAGGGCTCTTTCAGATCGCTTTGTATGGCTGGCATTGGGCACATTCATGGAAAATGTGAACAAGACGTCAATAATTTTTCAACATTGTTTCTTACGAAAGGACTGTTAAACTATTGGAAGTTGATCACTTGTCAACGATGACCTTGCCAACTTATCTCTCAGCAGCTGCATTGCTGACAAAGTCAACGCCAGCTGACCATGACAAATCAGGGTGCTGCCACAAGCAACACAACTTTCTTAGACGATCCCAACCACTGTTTCTGAAAGAGCTCCTGGGAGCAAAATCACTTGGTTAATTATGTGCTTCCTAGGTATTTACTCTGAACTAGATGTTTCTAGATTGTAATACTTAGAGACAACCATATGTCCCGCTTGGCGTGAGTATAATGCGATCATTTCATGTGATCAAGATCTGAATGAATGAATGAATAAATAAAGTTGATTTTAGATTCCTAGTTACTTAGGCACCAGAACTTTAACTGGATGGATGATCTCAGGGGCGGATCCAGGATTTTGAGTTGGGGAGGCCAGGGTAGAGTATTAGCCAGGATTTTGTCTGTCAGATACTCGCATCCCAACTGCCAAATGTAATCTGGGAGAATTTTAGGGGGGGGGGGGCATGGCCCCTTTGGCCCCCCTCTAAATTCGCCACTGGATCATGTCACTCATCTAATTCAATAGAAGTAACATATGGCGGCGAATTATCCTCCAGTTGCGTCTTACTGGAAATATAGTGTGCAAATCGTCACTTGCTGTCTGTATCAACAGATTCTGGATCACTATTCTTGTTCAGGTATAAGAACCGACCCCACATGACATTTGACGACACAGGCGCCACGCCTGATCAAGAGATTGAACTCCATCATGACCCCACAGGTTCGCTGGAATACACTATTAAGTAAGTAAGTGGATAGTTGGAATACGCGAAGTCCTGACATATTCTTTCTCTTTACCTAGAACCTGTGACATTGTATGATTGTGGCGGAACAGACTGTCCCGTAATTCTTTACTCGTGATCTTATTCCCTGCTGAAGTTTTGTGTTAAATATGGCAAACGGAAATTTATTTCTTCAAATTTTTCAATATCAGTAAAAATGTAGAAAATATATCATTAGCTTGATTGTCTAGATGTCATAAAACAACATTTTTAAACTATCTTGTAATACTTGAAATTGATATGAAAATTACGTATGTCTTTGCAATTATAACTATACCTAATTTTAGTTTAAACTTTTTAAATGTCATGATGTTTGTATGATTTGTGAATACGCAACTTCAACTGAGAACTAGTTTGTTTATGACACAGTGACTGTATGAATAAGTGTGAGCCAAGTGAGGCCTAGGGCGATTTTGTTCATGCTTGATTACGTGGGATAATTTGCAGAAAGATAAGTTAAACCCAGATTTCAAATTTCACTCTCTCGTGAGCATCTGTGGCTATGAAATAAGAAAATGGAGATAGTATGCCAGAGGTTATCAGTTTTTGGCATGGTTTAAATTCTATGAAAAATCAGTTTTTCAAAAGGATTCTTGTCCGTAACTATGAAACAAGTGTGTCAGTTGTATTGGCCATAGGTATAATTATCAATCTTGAATTGTGTAAATGTTTACATTAAGAAAATATGAACTGAAATTGGCAGCTGCAAAAGTACTACCTTTTCTTACTACTTTTCAGTTCTTCATGAAAAACCTAAGTCAATGAATTTTTGCCGTAATTTATCTTAAGCAGTCATCTGTGTCATTGACCAACTTGCGTGACTAAACAGCTTTGTTCCATGCTTTCAGAGTAGCCCGGTTCAACAATGTCAATCAGCTGTCTATATACTTCCCATCCAACTTTGGAGCGGAACAGACACGTATCTATTACATTGGGTTGAGGGGCGAGTTCTTCCAGGTAAAGCGGTCTTATGTGGTCTCCGCAAACAAATATGTATGTGCAAGAAACACCCATTAGTACAGCACAGGACAAAAGTAGTCAGGCAAAATACCATTTCAGTTATGACTGTTAATAGGGCTGTCCCGGATTACTAGACAATAAAACTCTCCTTTGTTCTGGAGATAAGAAAGGGCATGATCTCGTTTTGGAAATCAGGCACATTTTTGCAGATCATGTTGGTGCCGTGGAAATATTCCCGATTTGAGCCGTTCAAAAGTACCGGAATTGAACGGGTATCTTCAAGAAAGGGAATCCTACCTTTTCTGTTCGAAATTAACCCGATGAATTTGTTTTACCCGCTCACTGCGCATTTACTTGTCTCTCATTGATGTCGAGAAAGTAAAGAACTTCACATCCATGGATATCTGTTATCAACCTTTTTCACAGCAGAGTTGCTGCCCACAGCACACCAGTAAAACTTTGTTACGGTAGCGACGAATAGAGTAATGCCACCGAGAAGAACTTGCAAAGAATCAGACAACAACAAATAACATGTGGAATTCCAATGACACGGAATCAAGGCAGCAAATATGTCTGACTAAAGTTTTTGGCATTGTGGATAAATACAATGAGATTCGAGTTTCGCAGTGTAATGCGAGACAGTAATATTCTCTTTACCTCAAAAATGAGACGTAATTACTATTATGGTGGCACTATAACTTTCTTGTTGATTCTCCTTCACATTCTCGGTCATCAGGGGAGACTACTTTGATGAGGAATTCTGTTTCCGCCTGGCCGTCGTGATGGGGATCACTCCGGGTCATTTTGCCTGTGTTGTGTACTGTTACAGTAGTTGATAGGCTGGTAACAATCAGTTACAGGGGTCCTGGAGTTTGAAAACCAGTTTGTTTCCTGTTATTGAGTGGAGAAATCTGGTTCTCAAAGTGCAGGACCCCCCACTATTACTGATGGACAATTTAGTGACACATAATATCAGACGTGTATAATAGTCTATTTTGTGAAATTTCTCAACAAAAATAAAAGTTGAGAACAACTGGATTCCATCATTAGAATGATTGTTCCGTACAACAACTAACAACAAAACAAAACTTTTAGTAAAATGTTGAGAATTTTGAGAATTGGTATTTATTTTTATACAAAGTTGAAGGATTTTTACTATAGACTAAAAAGTCCCAAAATGCTGAATATTTTACATGTTTGATTGTGGCATCACCTAAAACCAAGTTTAGAAAGTCAAAACTGGCACAGACTGTCTTCACAAGCTCCTATCCATTTGTGACTAAATTTTGTAAAATCCATTGTGTTCAGGTGAAATATTTTATTGCAAATTATCAATTGCACAAACAATTGTTGAGCCTTATTTGCTGAACATAACAACAGGTCTGTTTCATAAAACTTTTTCTGTCGTAACTTAGACCTAAATCGGGCTAACTTAAGACCAAAATATCTTAGCCCTATTTCATGAAATTTCTTAAGACCAAAATTAAGACCGAAATCAATGTAAGCTAAGACTGACAATTAGCTTGCTACGCGGTAGGCTTCACATAAGACTTTTTGTCTAAATGACCAAAATTTACGACTATTTTACCTGTAAACTATTTAGGAATAAATTTTCATTGAAATTTTCTCAATCTAATTTCCCTAAACAATGTCAAGTTGAAAATTGTCTGCTTTTGTTTCGAGAGCTGGCAAAGGCCATAGAGACAATACAGTGCAACTTACTGGGACATATCAAATGACATTTTCCAGCCATACCAGGGTGTTCTCAAACGAGATCCCAATTTTATCCAAAATGTCAATAAATCTCCATTTAGACCAAGATTATTCTTGAAATCGTACTTCACACAACGCCTTGCTTAGTTTTGTGAATTTGCAACAGCTAGCAAAAGCGTAGTTTTTATGTTCACCTATGTGAAAAACAGACTTGATATTTGTTAAGACTGAAGACCAAAATCGGACTTTGTGTTCATGAAATGGTCTTTTCTATTTTTTTCATCTCCAGTCTTGACGTAGCCTAAATTTTGGTCTTAATTTAGACAAATGTTTGATCTCGAGTTTTACGTCAGTTTTCATGAAATGGGCCCTAGGTGTCACTGTCACCTTGATCATATTGTCTTGGAACAGCACTAATAAGCCTGGGTGAGTTAAAGGTTCATACAGGAATGGTTTTATTAAGTCTAACTCAATGACTTCAAAGTGGAATAAATCAAGTTTTTAGCAGCAAATCGAGCTTTTGAAATGACCAATGATCTCCATCTGTACTTAATTGTGTATAATTATGACTTTTTACTCACTGTATCAAAAAAGTGCTAAAATGCATTCCCAAGAAATACTGTTTTATATAGCTAACAGTGAATGTGATCATAGTCTCAAAACTTCTTTACTTAATTATCAGCAGTAGTCACTTACAGGGGTATTGGATTTTGAGAACCAATTTCACGCCCGTTTTTCATTGAAGAAAACTGTTCTCAAAAAGCGAGACCCCTGTGAGTTACTATTACCTGATAATCGTTATGTATGCAATATAAATCGTGGAGTTCACTAAGAGTGAAGGTGTAAAACTAAATTCAGATGTCATCCAAGCACAATCTCTGTCATTGTTTCTGTCGACGTTCTTTGCAGGCTGCTAAGGAGGGGGTCGTCGTCGTCAATTATGAGTTGGCTCCCAATCCTGCGGATCACAAAACTAATCTCATGGACAATGTGAGGCATGAGATTCAGTAGCGAGTGGTCAATCATCTGAAGAAATGAAGAGATAAAACTCAGCGTTGAGCTATTGTGATTGACTGATCACAGCTAAGACCACCAGAGTTCAGTTAAAGGTGCAGATGAGATGAACAGGCCAACAGGACAGTGTTGGTCTTCTGTACTGCCTCATTAGTTTGTGGCATCGAGAGTATGAAACATGTCTTTTGGCATAGGGAGTGTTCTTATACGAAGGAGTGTGGTAAATCAACTGTCTGTTGTAACCGGATATTGGAGCAGCTAGATTATCCTCATTTATCAAGCAGGTCAAAAAGAATCATTTGTTTTGATTTCTCTTCGATTTATGTAGTTATACGAGCATCACAATGAATCGCTGTTCACAAATGTTTTAAGTCTGGTCTGCCTGCCACCTATTGGATAGTTGTGTAATCAACTTCACCACAGCTATAAGTTTCGCGTGTTTTTATTATGCCGCATTTACAACAAAATATTTCTGGTGGTGATTCGTGGACTGTGCTAAAAAGTAAGGTTAATTTGCAAAATGGAGCCATATGTATTTGAGGCGTCTCATTATTTCGTGTATGGGTAATCAATGGTCAGTGGCAATTCTGAATATGGTCCTGAAGGGTCGGCTTTCAAGACAAATTTCGTTGTGGTTTTAACAATGTGCCAGTATTAAATATACTGTTGTTTCTTTTCAATGATTTGTGTGTGTAAGTATGGAGCTTCTGACAGGACATAGTGGAAAAATCCAGGTATTTGCTTTCCTTTATACAATTTTTGCTTTCCCTCCAATACATTCCCTAGCACACATATTTGTCTTCTCCCTGACGCTTCCTTTGCGAGGGTCAACATCTTCAGGATACATGCGGAAAACAACACAGACTTCCTGTTGCGAGCACGTTTTATCACATCTTATAAGCATTTCCCCTTCAACCATCTACACCAATGGTGCCGGTCTAACAGATCTGAGTTGTTTTCAATAAAGTTCACGGCATCTGTGATGTCAGAATGTCTGTGTCTTCGAGAAAGCCCTAAAGATTTAAGAATTCTTCTCAAATGCCTGTCGCTAACGACCATGCAATTGTAAATACGATAATGCATGTAGAATGCCCCTATATATCTCTTCCAAATCAAAGTAAACCTATTAATTGAACAGTCTGTCATTTTCGGTGCCAGGCATTTTACAGAAAGCAGGTCAAACTAGTTCATGCAAAGAAAATTTTTGAGGGCCAATACAAAATCTTGAAATTGATTTTCCACGTCATGTCCCGTAAGCAACTCTGTAGATGAGAAATTTATTGATCGAAATATTGAAGACCTACGATATGGTTACAACAATCTGATGTACTCCTATGTTGCACGGTGATGCTACAATAAAATACATGCTTCCATCACAAAAACCAGCTAAGTCAAATTGGAGGTTATTTCAGGACTTCAAAAGAAGTGACAGTTCATTATGAAGTATCATAACTCAGCAAAATTGTGGCCATCCAAGTGAATAGTAGGTGAGCTTGGAATGTTGAATTATTGCATAGAATGGGATGTTGAATTATGGGAGAATGGAATGTTGAATTATGGGATAGAATAGGATGTTGAATTATGGGATAGAATGAGATGTTGAATTATGGGATAGAATGGAATGTTGAATTATGGGATAGAATTCGCTGCTTCCATTTCATAAGCCACGATTTTTTACCACGAGTGCAAGCTAATGTCTTGTGCTTACAGAAGGCTGTCCTGGTGAACTGTGTTTCAAATTATAATTATAATGCAGCAAAGAAATGTTGCACACACACACTCTGACAAGAGCTGCAGACAAATCAGTGGACATCATCGTGCCTGCTTTGTAATGTTCGGTTGCTTTGATGGTGCATACCACAAGTGCAACGTCGAATGTAGAGAATAGAAGTTGATTTGGTTACTGCAAACTTTGGTAACAAAGAACGTTTTGGAAAGTATTCAATGTTTTATTAGTGTGTCATGTGACCCCTTCTTGTTAAATGGTCTTGCATGAGCTCATTCAACTGGTATCGGACACTCTACAAGTTGATTCTACAATTTTACTGTTCATTTCCACATTTCAAACCAGTTATCTGGAGTGAGGGAACTCTATTAAGTCCTCAACAACAAGTACACAAGCATCACAGAAGAAATTATCTTGCCTTTTTCCACTTCCGCTCGCTGGCCAACTGATATTTTTCAAGGCAACAGAATGGAACTTGTGGCCTGTGCTGCCATCTAACTGCAATAAGTTGTACATCCACAAGGGTACCAGACAATAGTGTGCATGAGCTCTGAACCATTGAAACATCCCCTTGAACCTCTGAATCATACTTATGAACCACAACGTTTTACTCACGAACAAAAATTGCACATACGAACCGTAAATGTAAGGAGAACCACATTATTTCAGTGCCGTTCATATGAATGATTCGATGTTCATAAGTTGGATTTTACCTTGAACGGCTAATTTTGAGGTTCGTACGAGTGATATGGTTCGAGTGGATAATTCAGTCGTTCTTGTAGATGATTCATTGATACTGGCATACAATTTGAACTTCGTATGTATGACTGCACAATACCAATGACTCAGTAATAGCGTAGACAATTGTATCATAGATTCTTACCAGCTCGCAATTTACAAAATGTTGGCAGAAGAATGTGGAGTGTAATTAGAGTCTACATTCAACATTATGTTACGGACTTGCCAATTTCAGACAAAATTATCGCCAAAACTGCACTTTTTCATTTTTCAAAAACTTTTAAAATCGTTGCAAATTCCCATACATTTTCAAAATATTGTCTGATGTCACTGATAGTGCAGAGGTTGAACATTAAAAAGCATTCATTTGGTGCTGCATATCTAACACGAACTAATGAAATGTCATTTGTCTGCCATATTTCATCCTAAAATCGTGAGATTTCACCGTAGATGCATTTTTTTATTTTATAAAAATTGTATTCACAGTCTACAATCATCTTACTTACAACAAGATGTAGATAAAACAGGTTACAGACATTTTGCACAATGCTGATGTTTCTCCCTTAACTGATAGTAGCAGCACAGGTCACCAATGGTTTTGAACAGTAATTCTTCACCTGTTTAGCGCACACTATAGTGGATTGGTGAAATTTTGTTTAGAAAATTTTACTCTATAAAACAACACTTGGTTAAGTGTACATCATTAGCAGTGTGGTAATCTGGCTTTGAATGAAAGAAAAACAACCATTTTGGAAAAAAATGCGCAAAATAAGCGAAGAATTACGGTACTAACAGACTTCACACATGACCTAAAGTAATGACTTGAAGTGAATCACAGTCTCTACACAAAACATAACACACTTCATGGTAGTGTCTATCCTACTATGATTTATAATATTCCTGATAAAACTCATCATCTGGAACAAGCACTGATTCATTCACTAAGTTCACAATCCATCCTGGTTCAAGACCGAACCATATTTGTCTGGGATCTTTCCTCTTCACCAGCATTTCGAAAGCCGAATCTTCAGTCAAGTCGGGCAACTCATACCCAAATTTCTGTGCCGTGGCTAGTCTAGCTGCTGCGATCTCATTCGGATCTGCCAGGTATCCTCGATTTCGAGCGTCTGTGTAAAATTCCACGGCATCCTGAGGTGGCAGCTTACACCGCGGTATTGGCTTTCCGCTTCTGAAGAACTTCACTGGATCGATGAGTGCTCGAAGACAAGCAGGGTCGTAGTATCGTGTCGTTATTGTGCCTCCGTTTCGTTCTACGGCAGCGATGACGGGTTCAGCAGCCCACTGGACTTCTACATTGATTTTAGCTTGGAATATATCAGCTCCCTTGAAAAGTAAAAGTACACAGTTTGAGCCGCAATAAACCATAATCTGGTGTTTAAAACATCAACTATCTTTGTGCAGTTGTTCTTAAAAAAACGTCACCGTGTTCTTATCCTTTGCTTGAACTGAAATTGTTGTGTGTAATTAATGTTGTGTGTAATTAAATTGTTGTGTGTAATTAAATTGTTGCGTGTAATTAAATTTTTGTGTGTAATTATTGTTGTGTGTAATTAAATTGTTGTGTGTAATTCCTGCCAGCCTTACTGCCTTGACGACTGAAACTAACCCAAGGTGAGCAACTTTTCAGTGTTTCATTTTACTAGTAAGAATGAAGTTTTAATGGCAAAACATAGCAATCAAATCCAAGTAATCGCTTCTAAACTGCGTCAGGAACACGGTGAGACCAATTTTATTGCAGTAAGTGGCCATCAATGATTTCAAGTACAAACAAAGGAAATTGCAGGCGATGCCATGCCTGAAATGCATCATAAAAGCGCTTGTATCATGGTCGTGGCCCATTGCACAAAACATCTGAATTCAAACACAGAACAGCTGGGCAAATATAGCAAGGGCCTTTGCGAGGGCCAGTCACCTTCCAGCTACCGAAAAGGTACTCTGAGGACTTCACAATCAGGGAAACATCACCCTCAATACCATTCAGCTTATCCTCAGCAAGTGTACCTCAGCCAGGTTTAGTGCCAAACATCTGTGAACCCACTCGCAGAAGATAATTCTGGTAATCCTGAATTAGAACTCGTCAGAACCCTTTTATATTTAATACGCATCCGGCTCTTCCTGAGAGATGTTGGTGAGGTTCATAAAGATGAAAGCCACTTACACTATTGACGCTTGGCATTAGATCCCAGTTAGGACAGCAGACGTTCACTGGAGGAGCATGATTTTGAATTGTGGGTTTGCTTACTGACTCCGAGCATAGGACTCATGAGGAACTCGAAATTAATTAGGTGGTGCTCGTAAAAAAACGGTCTCACAAGTATAAATAAATGTACGCTTTCAGCCCTCAGCCTATGCAGACAATAAAAACTCTTTTCTACATGAGCACGACTTGGTGAATATCAAGTCATCCATTGCCCTAGTCTTACGTTAGTTTAAAAAGCTTGATTGTTATTTTTCAGCTGATTTCTCACTTGGCTGTCACCATAACTTCAACAAAGTCAACCTTTTTTGAAAACTCTGCACATGCCAACTTTTTACTCACACCAAAGCAATTTTTGAAAAAAAAAACAGCTCCGTAACACTGATCCAGGCTCAGATCAACGTCATAATAAAATGCGCACACTCACACTGTGATGTCATTCCAGTAACAGGTTTTTGTAAAACAGCGTATCTTGAGTTACGTGACTATGCTTTGCATGTTGCCACTTTTGTATATACCCTCTGTTTCATTTAGTTGTGGACAAGTGTCTGTTTCATTGTTAAGAATGAAATTTGAATGTACGAAGGAACGCTGTTATAACAATGGTAAAAATGTAGCAATCATACACTTAGTGCACCATTTTAGCACTACAATGTAGCACTACAGAAACAACTAAAAATGAATTGGCTGACTAGAGTCCTCATTCACCTGGTGGGAAAGGTGCTTGTGCCTTCTGAGGCAATTTTTTTGGGAGAGGGGAAGGGGGGAATTATCCCCTCCAGTCACCACCACCCCCCCAGTCGCTACTCGACGTCAGCTCTTCCACAAGTAGCCAAACCTAACAATATGCAGTTGTTTCAATCATTGCACAGGAATAACTTTTGTTGCAAATGGATTAGCCTACTAAGTAGTAGGGATGTCAAATAGCAAAGTCTGAAGTCCCACAAAGGACTTTCTTTGCTCAATACTATGCAATCACCCCTGCATTTCTAATCAACTAATCCATATTCTGTTCTCCACACTGAGGATGTAAACACTGGAAAGGAATGCTTAGGAAGTGAATTTTCGCAGTTGATAAAACATTCTGAAGCTGAGGAACTGTGCGAGTTAAATGCGATTCCAACCTTCAGGGGAACATTTGGGCCTCATGAGGGGAATTTCGTGTGATTTTTAAATATTTTTCAGAGGAGAATGGGGCCGATATTCCGCTTCAAAATCAACGCATCGAGGGCTCTGCTGACATGTACGCCCTGAGCTTGGTAAAACACGAAAGCATGAAACGGAGCCAAAGAGGGGTGAGTGTATTGAAGGGCCTCATCTAAAACAGTGGTGATGCTTCCTTAGCAAACAGATTTGAAAAAAAACGTGAAAGAAATTGCAATTTAAGTACAAGACAGAAGTATTCAGGCAAAATGACCCAGAATGCCCCCTCATGACGGCTGGGCAGAAATCAAACTCATCGTCAGAGTAGTCTCCCCTGATGACCAAGAATGAAGGAGAATTAACAGGAAAGTTAGTGAGGCGGCCATGACATTTTACAATTAGAATTCTGCTGCCTTTATAGTTATTACCAGTAAGGGCTGTTCCAGCAAAATCTGTGTGGGGGGAAGGCAACTGAAATAAAAATTTATGGGTGGTTGCGTTTGATTTAAATTCAAAATGGCTGGTGGTTGTACTTCAAAAAAATAAAAAATTACAGGTCGTTGTTGTTTCATTGGGCCATAAATGTTTGATGGTGGGTAATTTCAGTAAATTTTATAAACAATCCGCACAGAATCAAAAACTGAAACAAAAATGCAACTTGCAAAAAGCTCCGACTTTTTCACTTCCTCCGATCTCCTCATTGGCATGCCCATAACACCATTTAACCACAGGTGCTCGAATTTCTCGATGGCTAATCACCATATATATGAAACATATGTTTTCTTAGTAATGAATGACGTTAGTTATGATGGAGGAACAGATAAACTCAAGCGCCTGTGCAGTCAACTACAAGAACAAAAAAAATTACAGGTGGTTGCATTTCAAACTTATAAAAAATTACGGGTGGTAGGCTGAAGAAATAAATAAAAAATATGGGTGGTGGGTGCGAAAAAAAGGTGCCTTCCCCCCCTCCCATACAGATTTTACTGGAACAGCCTTAATTATTATGCGTCCACATATTTACAGGTGGGTGCATATTGTCTTCATCTCTGCCTGGGCGTCCGTCGTTCGCAGCTATATCTCCTAAACCCCTTGCAGGGTCTTATTGAAATTTGGCAGGTGTGTTCCTATGGATTTTCGTGAAATTGGGCATTATAGGTTTTTAATAAGGATGTGATGATGCCATTCCATTTTTGGACGGATTCGTTGGATTTTACACCGCCTTGTAGTCATTTTTTATTTTATTGTGTCTGTTTTCTGGCATCCATCTCTCTATCTGCCATACCAATCAAAGGATCATTTTAAAAATTTACAGTTGTGTTCCTGATGTGAAGAACCCTGCTGACATTGATTTTTGGATGTCTTTTACTTTTCAAGGGGCAATTTTGCTTTTTTGTGTCTACGGCTGTATCTTCTTAATCCTTTGAAAAAATCTTACCTAAAAATTTGGCGGAAGGGCTCGTATAGACATGGCAACAGATGACGATAACTTTTGACCAATCAGACTATAGCTGTACCCACTAGTGTGGGCTCCTATTGACATGCCAACAGATGATGATAATTTCCGATCAATCAGACTACTGCTATGCCCCCTAGTGTTAATTGCTTTTACATTTACCTCTAAATCTTAGGAGTTCCTTGGCTTATTTTCATGAAATTTGGTGAATAGTTGTGTATTACAGAGATGGCACTTCCTTCTCAATTCGAAATTGTTTGAAACATTTTGCGCCACCTAATGGCCATTTTTGTGATTCTCAAAGCACCATAGAACAGGGCTTGGAATTTTCCACGGAAACGCGGATTTCCGCTTTTTTCAAATGTTCTGTCCACGTATTTTATTATATTTCTGTGTAAAAAAAAATCGAATTTGACATAAAATTTCCGCGGCAAATTTCTTTCTTACCGCGGCGTTGCCGACGACTTTCACCTCGAAAAGCGAAAGTTGCTCTTTATGTTTCGGAGGAACGTAAATTGTCATCACTGCCGGGGCAGCTGGCATAGCGTGGTTTTCTTCAATGGCATCTCGTGAGTTTGTAAATCGTGGTGACAAATACTACGACTTTGCATCCAAAAATGTGTGGAGGTGGGAGTGGACGGACGAGCTAAAAAGACGCAGACGCACGCTTCTGGAGTTGGTACCTTTTTTTTAGTCCTCCCGATGTTTTGTTGTCGAAAGGTCCACATCGACAAATTTTCAAAGCTTGGTGCGCACATATTTAGGGCCGTAAAAATTTCCGCTTTTTTGTCCTAGGTCATTCCAAGCCCCGATAGAAGCACACTGTTTGCGAAGCTGTTGTGGGCACATTTCAGCACTCTGCATTGCTCTTGTTTTACTGTTTACAAAATTAGCTGTCATGAATGGGAAATGGCATTTTGTCTGATTACATTTGTTTTGTAATGTGCAAATTTTTACTTTTCAACACTTCAAAAATAATATTGCAAGCCAAGTTTAATATAATATAGTAAATAAATGCTGTTCAATTTAGTACAAAATGTCAAACATGTGGAGATTATTTTGACAAATTTCTCAAGAAAAATAAATGTTAAGATTATGATTTGCTTCAGAAATGCTCCAACGAAACAAAACTTGGTAAAATTTTAAGCATTTTAACAGTCCTTGAAAAATAGCTATTTTGGCAAAATTTTTGTCCAAAATTAGAGAGAGCATATTAAACGGTCAGGGCTAGACGCTACGCATAACGTCAACTCGCCAAATGGCACAATTCCCAGGTCTTCAAATGTGGTTGATTCTTGTCGAATTTATTATCTCATTCTGTAGTATTTTAAGTGCGTGCTCGGATGTGGCGTGATGACTTCAAGGCTATCTAACATTTTCACTAAATCTGGGGTCACATCAGAATTGAACCCTGGTATTGTTATGCCACCAATTTCAACACTACCTCATCAGTAAGATGGACTCCATAATGTCTCTTCTCGATACACATGCTGTACAGCTGTGAGTTACACAACTGAGTCAGGTCAATGGGTTGGCTGGGGTCCACCCGGTGGGTGTCAATCATCCGCTGGAGCTGCAGGAGAGACAGAGGGGGGTACTGTCGGCGTAGGCTGGAACACGAACGATGTCACGTTACTACCTGTCTGTCTAAAGAAAGACTGCAGCATAACTCACAGCATTTGGATACATTCAGACTGAGAGAAATTTTCTGAGTGAAAGATTACTGCAAAAATTACGTTAAGTGGCATTACACCTGTACATTCAGTCATAAAAGTTTTGATTCAAGTCATTTACTGTATTACAAAAGTGGTCTCAAATTGTTCCTCATTAAGATTTGGAATGATTTCTAGGCTATGGAAGAACCAACAGTTAGTTTTTTCTTCAGATGGAGGTGACCGGAAAGCTTCGTCTGAAGAAATCACAACTTGTCAGTTTTTGCCAGTGCCCAGAGATCATATCTAAACTGAATTAGACCAAGATCAGACCAATTTTATAACGGTAAGTGGCCCGAATCAAAATCAGTTTTTGACAAAAAGAATAGGTTTAACGCCATTTTAAATCAAGACTCTGTGCGCACATCTCGGGCTCACAACTAGTATGGCTATTTTGTTGGGACACGTACGTACTTACATATGCCTTCTTACTGTCCACTTTTTCCACAATTGATGACACTTCACTCACACTTAAAAATTTTGATGTCAACATTACAAATAAATGTGAAACCGTATGGTAAAATCTCTGACACTAATTACTGACAGAAATAATTGTCAAAATTGTTCTTATTTCATTTTTTTCAAAAGCTTCTAACATTATCTTGAGAATCCACAATTTTTCAGAAACTTTGTCTCAAGTTAGATATAGACCTTCGAAATGGTAAAGAATTTATTCGGTGATAGTTAGCATGAAAACATAAAATTTCACTTGTCTAACATAATGTGTCATGAACTGGTGAAATTTTACAGTGACACTTCATAGACAAATCAGAAACTATATGGAAAATATTGAACAGCGTGGCAGCAGTGCGCAACTGTAAGTCGGATGGGACATGCCCGCATTTTGAGAACTAGTTTTCTCCACTGAACAACGGGCATAAAACTGGTTCTCAAAATGCAAGCATGTTATGTCCAACTATCGCCATGCAAGTGCAACCAAAGTGTCATAAGTACACATAGTATTATGGATAAATACCACGGAAACAGAGATGGCACCATGGTATTTTTACAGCATGGTATTCATAATGCGAGCAGTTACCAACTGAATTGGTCTGCCACTCATGTACAATTTAATGAATCACTTACTGGTGACCTGCATAGTACGGCTCTTTTGGTATAATAAGATAGAACGGACTCTGACCTCCCTCAAACCCCAGTCGAGGCAGCGTGTTCCTTTGGCCTTGACCTTTATCACCACGTCCACACTTGTTGCCTCCATGCTGCCCCCTGGGTTTGCGATTACGATTCTACAAGACCAAGACTCCAGCTGAGTGACTGAATCGAATCCCAACTATTTAGGCTATTTTGTGATTACAATGAAAATTATACATTGACCGCCACATCAGCAACGTGAAACAAAATAAGAATGAAGTGATTTATGAAGCCAACAATAACATCTATGAGCTCCATTGTTACTACAGTATATCAGAAGAAAACAAGAAATACTCCCTTGCTTTATATCATGATCCGATTTTTGTGATCCTTAAAGTAAGGGAGCATTTCTTGTTTTCTTCGGATATACTGTGGTAACGTTCTCGTATTTTTGTGAGGATCACAAAAAATCGAAACATTCGGCACACGCCAACAAGATGTACCAATTACTTAAACAGAGCTCAGATACAAAAAAAAATTTGCCACAATGTAATCTGATGGTGAACGACGATTGCTGTCAGTGACCGTTTACATGACTTACTGAGATAGATCTATTTAATCAAAAAACTCTTTGTTCATGCAAGCAGTCATAAGAAATGTTCTAATTAGCGTGGTTGCATAAGCGCAGTTGAGATGACCACTTCCATCTCGATACCGCTTCGCATTTAAGGTTACATGTAGGATCCTAGAAGAATGTCCAAATTTGGCCAACTTCGGAGCATCACATGTGAAAAACGGAAGACCATAATCATACTGTACCTTCAGATACTATGCTGTGCATTGTTCTCTAAAACACTACTAAGAATTGTTTTTAGAATGTTACATTTTTGTATGAGGGTATATCAAAAACAAGACTTTTATAATCTTCATAAAGAGTTCAAAAGTTGCATGAAACAAAAATTTAGAAAACTGCAACAGCACTTTTGAGATTTCATCTAGAATGATTATATTAAACAAAATTTGGTCATGTTACAGACTCTGTTGTTTTGCTCGCAATGCACATTTCATGTTAGCTAAATTTTACTAACAGACATCCTATAACCCAATTACTGACAGCTAAAAATCAAACTCTACAAATTTTCCACTTTCAGTATGTACTTTTAGCGAGTTCAAATCTAAACTTTTATAGAAATTTGGCTAAGCACAGAAATGTCGAGAAGATCCTACATAACTGAAACAGTTAACTGACCATAGGCGCATCCAGGGGATCAAGGGGTCCGGACCCCCCTTTTCCCTAGATTTTAGTGATACCAAATATAAAACTTTCTAACCGTTGACTTGGACCCCCGTTTTAAAAAAAAATCTTTGATCCCACCCTCTCTTTTAAAAAATGTTGGATCTGCTGCAGCTGACAAGAATGAAGATAATTGGCCCAACATGCACCAACTAAAATGGGTGGCAAATTGAGACCTTGATTTTAATTCGCGCTGTGTATCATATCATTGATACAAATAATATTATGCCATGTCAGAGGTGCCTTAAAGATGGCGCCTTACAATGTAATACATGGCATATACCACTAAGTAGGAACGACAGGTATATAATAGTTTAAATCAGAGGCCCGCTCCAAGAAAACTGACTTCGCTAAGACAAATCTTAAATTTCAGTCAATTTTAAGACAAAACTTAAATTTGCCTCAAATCTGTTTCAAGAAAGAGATCTTAAGTTTGGCTTAAGCTTTTGACTTATGTCTTGTCAAAGTTTTGACTAACTTACCGGATGTGGAAGTTTCAAAGTTTGGAAGTTCAGACAAATCTTAGACATACCGTAGTAAAAAACGAAGCTAAGTCAGTTTCTTGGAACGAGTTCCACTCCAGTACTGCAATGTTCATATCACTCAAAAATACTTGAAACATGCTAATTAAAATTTTTCAAAAAATTATGTTTACTTGGTACATCCTGACAGTGACGCTTGGCTTTTTAGAACACGTCATTTTGATTTCTGCAAACAATCGTACGAACATTAACCACAGCACTACTGACTGGATCAAACGCTTTCCACAACAAAATAAAACTCGACATGACTTGCAACATTACTGTACATGTTCAAAAGTCCACGTCAATATTGTGGACGATTTGTACAGTTTAAAGACTTGGAGTCAGTGCTTTGGACCAGAGCCAAACTTTCAAAACGTCCCAACTTGTTTAAAAAACGACTAATTACCAGTGAGTTCAAACTTGAAGTTAAGGGCCAAATTTATCATTGCAAAATTGGAACTTGAGTCTAAGCCAAAGGAGAACATCGTTTTACGATACAAGTAATCGGCCTAGCTACACTTATTCTTCACTTTGCACAAAAATAATCGGCAAAATTGTCATTTTTCCAAGATTGATTAATAATTAGTTTACTACAAATAATGAAAAATTTACCAAACCTTTCATGACATCTCCACAATACAAACCACGCTAGTTTCAATAACATTTTCCTGATCTTTATTTTTATGAAAACATTTGACAAAATAGAATTTCACTTGTCGGCCATCTTGTGTGCTAAATGATTACCGTAGGGTTGCCAAAACAGCGAGACTTTCAATGCCAAACTAACACATAGCAACTTTTAAAAAGAAACTTACATGACACCACTAACAAATTTGGACAGGGAGTAACTTCCATCAACTGAATAAACAAGACCATAATGCTAAAAAGATTCAATAACCTGACCTGTACATTGTGATTGGTTCACAACCCCAAGAAAGTCATATACACCACAATAGAACATTCTTCATGGACACAAATGGACAGTAATACAATATACCTTAAACTACAGCCCAAGGAGATATTAAGTAAAAAGATCTGTCCTAGAAAGATGACACTCAAAAGCAGGGCAATGGGTACACATGTTAAAGTAGACAGAAGGCTTTATTATGAAACCCAGTCAATAGAGACTCCACTTTTGGATGCGCAACAAAGACGTTTTTAGCAGGTACATCAATTAAAAATCCACTTGGGGGCGACACTGCTAATCTTTGAGCAAACAGGTGACAAAAAATTGTGGTTTGAAAGAGGAGTATCTGGGCTAAGCGAGGGAAATAGTGTCAAGACAGCTTAATGAATGAGGGCGGATACAAAATGAGGAATTCGTGGCAGCCACAAACGGCTATCACGGCTCAGACAGTCTTTGCCTGAAGGGACAAAGTTGCACCTACGTTCCTCTGTCCCAGTTGCTAATTCGATTATCACAACTGTCAATTTTCAGATAGGGTTCTCCGCAGACAGCCTGTAACCGAATGCTTCAGCAGTAGTGTAGACAAGAGATGGTTTGTTGTCAACATTTTAGGACATCCCGGTGGATTTGACAAGGAGGCTAGACGCAACTAATCTGTGATATAATCTGGTCCTCCAAGTTAACCTCAAATGACAATCCAAGATCGGGCGCTGTCAAGAGCCTAGTGTCAACCCTCTGCTACTTGGGGCCACATTAGTGGCGACAAGCGAATCAAAAGATGGCGCGGTAATCGAAGAATGGCCACAAAAATGAGACGAGTTTTGAATAAACGTTTAACGTAGAAGCAGTGCAAAAAAACTAAGCCCGTCATTAAACATGGTGGTTTGATCTGGTTTGGAAGTTTAATAAAAGAAAGAGAACTGTAGTATCAAACTGACCTGACCACAAGGGAGTTAGAGCACCAGAACATGGAATACATTATCAGCTACCCAGTTGAATTACTAGATGCAAAAATATTAATCGTAGCTCAAGGAAGTTACTGTAATATAGCCGTCTACTGCACAATGACGACATAAATCCATCATAGGGCCAGGCGGCTCAGCAACATTGAGAAAACGATATTACAGCAAATTCCAGAACTTGTGACTACGTCACAGTAGAATATAGTTTGCTACTGGAACATAACACGCGTGCACCTAGCCTAAAAATGGGGGAGGGCTTGAATTTTTGAGAATGTGCATTCATGAGATACGTTCAGAGCTATGAATTGTGCATTCGCCGAATTTTGATAGTTCCTGCCTTGCTAGTGGACTTTTGTTTTCTACTTTTTTTCGCAGTTTTTGTTTCTCTGAGGCTGATCATTTTGCCCACTTCGCCATATGGGAGGGCTCGTTCAAGTCCCCCGAGCCGCCCCTGGGTGCGCGCATACATAAACATGGAATTAGATTACAATTTAGTTCATCAGGAAGCATGTTCTTCCAACAAACTAACTATGGTTTAAATGCTCTGAAGCAAAAACTTCCATTTTTGATCATTGCCATAAAATCTAATCAAATTAGGACACCACATGGAAACAAGTAAAAGCTATTTTCTTCTTTTTTACCTTTGTAAAGTTGTGTTCTATAGGTACCATCAGAAAATATTTCGAAATACTGCAACATTGTAAACTCTTGTGAACAATGAAAAAAAAAACAATTTTGGCGATTATTTTTGTTCAAAATATGTGACATTTTACCCTTCAACTATCTTTTTGAAGTGACCAGGGCTTTAAGATGTAATTTGAACACAAAACGGAATCCAAATCTATTGGAACAAGTATCTGCTACTGGACTGAAATGGTTACAAAACTTGACATCAGAAATGTGGTACTGTGTCAAACTTAAGGTGATACATGCCAGTATGTTGAAATCGATAAATGGATAACACAAAAAAAATCGCTTTCATGGTCAGAAATGGTGACACATGCTGACGGCCGTAATACTGACACCCGAGAAGGAAACCTGATCAAAGTAGGGCAAAGCTGGGGGCAATGAACAAGAAGATTAAATAAGAAAGTATCAAAATTTCATGCGATCATATAATGGAGCAATGCTTACATGACGGTTAGAAATGAAAACAGCCGGAAGGTACCAACTCCCAAGGGGGTTAGGTTGATCAAAGACTAGGTCGACATGCAGCTGTCTAATCGCGTTATCTACAACTAGGCCCTGGTTCCTGCATTAGGTCAGTGGTGTTTAATGCCGCGATGTATGCCCAAGAGCGATGAGATTGCAATGGGTAAACAAAATGTTCGGTCCCGGTAAATTGATTTTTGTGTGGCCAGATTATGTATGTAGGTCAAGAGATGTTATTATTACGCCACAAAGGGAGGCCGACACGTATTTTTTCACCGGCTTTCAGCAAAAAATAGCAGGCTGGAAATCAGTGGTTATCGAATGTGGGTCAACTCGGTTTACCGCATAGTTGAACACGCCAGTCACTAATCAAATTGACCAATGAGCACGGAAAGCACTTAAAAGCAGATAGGATAGTAAACTAAGCCCCTAAGGGACGTGATCCTTTTTGCTAAATAGAAATAATGAGATTTGGAAAAGAATTATCAATGTTTGATAGAGCATGAGTTCGATAACAACATAAACAAATGGTAGAGCAGGTAAAACTCAACATTAAAGACGGATGTAAAATTAGTCTCACTTCAGTCCAAATAAACAAATTTTTCATTCCATAAAGGATTGTGTATTTACATGTAAATTTTCTTTAGAAGTTCACACCTTTTTTTAGTATTTTGCAACGAAGCGACGGGACAGGGCTCTCACCTCTACTTTACCCCTCCAACAAACTTGTTTGGTTGCCATAGAAATGTAGCGAGTTGAAGATGATTGTTGATTATTTAATTTAACATATTCTTTTAACTTTTTATTTAGGCAACTTACTGCTATAACGTTGGTCTCAACTAGTTCCCTATGGAGATTAGAGGTGAACGCGATAATTTGTATTTGATCTTATGCTAAACACAACAGTTTCTGAAAAATAATTAAATCTCACTTGAGCAAAAATGCAAAGCCTCTGAGAATGTACACATAACTGCTAGTTACTAAGATGCTTTCTACAGTAAATTATTTCTAGAGTGAGATGCAGTCATAATTACTCGGCTAAACTTTTTTCAGAAATTGGGAAGTGGGAGAGTAAGACCAAATTTTTGCCTCAAATGTCTTTCGTGGACCAGACTCCAGGGGTCACTACTAACCAGAGTAAGGAACAAGTAGAGAAAAGTTCCATAATCCTATGGTATGTAGTCTAAATGAAAAGTTATTTACAACGAAAGAGGGTTCATAACACTCAGCAGTAATGATAATCGGTAAAAGTACATAAAAGCATGGCTTTATTTTCAAAATACAGTCTATCAGTTAAAAACCTGAGGTCGTCAAAACTGACACAAAAAATGTTGACAAAAAAGGTTCGTGTCGCACTCCTTTCTCAGAAGTATTACAAATACCTCTTTCGTTTTTCTTGCCAATGAAGAACGCACACAATCGGATACAATAGAGGCGCGTGTTTCATGGTCCGATTTTTGGTGAACAATTCTGACTTCCGTCTGTTTACTTCCTATTGTAATTTAAGCGCATGTTTGATGTGTGCTGACTGCTGAGGGTGGCAAATGCACAGATTTCACGAAACAAAAAGGAACAATTATGAACCAAAGGCATTAAAATCTAGGAAAATTGTTAGTAGTTTAAAGTTTGGAAGTCAGCACAAACTTTGAAATGAATTCCGAAGGAATTATTATTTGACTTTGATACTCACACTGGCGACTTCGTGGCCAAACACAATCTGAGGTTGCGTTGGCCACCTGAAGGTTGCCAAATTGAGCACTGCATGAGTACAATATGTGGCACAATTCAGTAATTATACCTGTGGATAGATGGTCTTCAGCAAACTTGACTTATGCCATGATCAGAAAAACTAAACCCGCTTGTATCTCATTCAGGGCCCTCAATTCCTCGATTGAAAAATTCCCCTTGGGGTTCGAATCACTTGTAACCCACACAGGTGACAATTTGAAAGAGCACAAAATGTTAGTTTTGGTTACTTGACACAGAGCCTATGAGAGCTTGCAACATGGTGGAGGGTGCTATTGATGGTGATCGGGAGGCAGAATTCCCCCTCACCCGAAAAAATTCCCCTCAGAAGGCACAGGCGCCTTCCCCATCAGATGAACGAGGGCCCTGCCATTCTATAGACTATGCAGCTATTATGTAACCGTTATCATTCACACCAACACTTTAAACTATTTTAACCCAAGTTCATGGTTTTAATGGCTAGTCCTCAGTGTTATCGCTTTCCAATTCATCCCAGTTAGTGTTTGAGCTCGCCACTGTTTCCAATGAGGACTGACAGCAGAGCCACCTAGTGAGTTATAAGTTTTGCAACTGCTTTGTTCACACTGAGCTACAACTGTTATAATTTCTCGGTGGACCACCCTCAGAGAGGTTCATAACCATGCTGTATTTACAACTCCTAAGAATGGTTTTAAAGTGTTCAAACCACTTACTCAGCCGATTGCTAGTGATCGAGACGTGGCTGCCAGGATCACTACTTTCATCCAGCGCACTGGAAAGAAATCATGATTGTTGAGGAAGTATTTCTTTCAACTTGAATTGATTTGATTTACACATCAATGTCCTCCAAAGTGTCCCTCTATACTCGAAAGGCACTTTTAGCTACTGTGACAGTTTAGCTAGTGTGAGGTGGTGTTCTCACCAGGATTTAAGTTGAGCATGGTGCAAACGATGGACTGCTGTCAATTGCATAGTTCGCTAAGTCCCTAAGTGGAGACTGTCGTGTTGTTTATTGATAAAAATTGTTTTTGTGAATAATAAAAAATAATAGCAGGTGGTCTGTTAAATGTTGTACCGGATGAGCGCAGGCAGCTTAGGTGGGCCCATTGCACTGATCACCTGGAACCATTTTTATGCTTTATTAATATATAGTGAGAAAATAATAATTAATAATTTTGACAAAAATGATGAGCAAGACGGCAGTAGACACTGAAATGTACAGTATGAAAGCAATGACTCAACATTTTACAGGTTGAGACCACTTAAAAGCATTGTATACACAAGACAGATATTCCAGTCAGCGTGGGGGTCAAATTTAACGAGGGGGTTCAAAATTCGAACATGGTGCCCACCACACTCAAAATAAAAAAGCCTGGCGTGAGACGTAATTTGACAGAAAGCTTTCCGTGTACAAGACATGCGGCATCCATCCACATCATCTGTTCTACCTTCTCTGGTTTAAAGTTGCGGAGACAAACACAAATATCTGCTATGTACAACTTGTGATTGGGAATAGAGCCCTGGTGGGTGGTGATACTAGAATGCTTAGGCTCAAGGCATTAAAGTGCTCAAAATCACCAATTTTGTATAAAAACACAAAAAACCCCATCCGTCAATCAGCTGTCGAATTAGAACACCCGCCAACACTATCTGAGGATATGTTAATTAGCTAATTTCGAGTATTTATTGTCGATGCGCACTACGTAAAATCGGGACAAGCAATAACAGCACTTGTCATCGCCTCCATTGCGTTTAGTGCCAAAAGTTGTCAGGTCTTTCTGCTCATTTTCCAGTATAATAAGGTAAAATAAGGACTGGCGAGGCGTTGCATTTGTGTAGGTTGTGACAACTTGGTATTTGTCCACACTGTGACTCTCTTCATTTGCCCACAAGACATCATAGAATTTGTACAAGAAAGTCGTGTGTTGGAGGAAGTGACACACTGCCACTGGGTACGATCATACGTCACACTCACGTCCACAAAGCTAAGAAACTTGTAATTGAGGCCGCTTTCCTTCTATTATCTTGTTTTTGAGAAAATGAATTCATGATCGCGATATACAGTGCGGAAAAGGAAGGTTTAATGATGCTGACAATGTAGTCACTTGTCAAAACAAGGTGAATGGTGATTTTAAGCAAAGTTGGCCGATAGTCGAGGTTTTTAAGTTTAGCAATATCACACACGCCACAGGAAAACAAGGAAAAACATCACAGTATCTCAGTCTTTTTAGACAATACCTCTCATACACTATAAGAGACTCCCACTGCTTTCTATTCAGCCATAATTATGTCTGTCACAAATCTCCTGAGGATTTCAACCTCGCCACTAGTCAATCGGTAGTTACCCAGTGATTGGCTGCTATCCGACATTCATTTGTGACTATTCAATGAATGATGCCAATCGAAGGTTGGGCCAATCTCTTGATAGATAATACATCCTGTGGACGTTGAAATAACAGAAATGCTCAACTGATTTACCTTATGATTGATAAAACAAAGCATACAAAACAATATGAATGGAAATGATTACCTGTGAATAATAGATTGGATATATGCAGCCAAAAATGCAATTATCTCCCTTCCAGAATTTCGTCTTAAGTATGCAAATTATAGGTAACCTGATCAAAAAAGTTGCGACCTTACCCGATAAGAAAACGTGGAGTATTTTGAACAAGCCATGTAAAAAGATTTGCACTCTGGTTGTAGTGTTGAACCTTCAAACTTAATTTCAAGAGTAATGAAGGATGAACATCTAAAAAGACAAAAGTTTACAGAGGGGCAATTCTGAACTTGTCGAGTGCTTTGGTTTTCAGTAAAGTTTTACTAAAAAGTTACCGGCAGATCCCGGCGCTAACCATCAGTTGGTAAAATACATAAGAGGAGTATCAGCCTAGTATTATTTATAACAAAATAACCAGGCTGATGAATCAGCTAACCACTGATTAGACAACACCCAATCTGAACTGGGAAACCATAGTCATCCCAAAGGGTAGCCATATGCCAGAAGCTTTTTGGCAAATTATTCTTCTCACAGACTAACCCATCAGTCGTGTAGCTATAAGTTTGTGAACAGATGGTCACTTAAGGAGGTTGTTAAGAGTCTTTAAATCTTTTCAGCTGAAACAAATTGGTCAAATGCTGCACCTTGGGTTCAGGCAGTCAATTCGCTTTCATGCCGCCAGACATGCCAAGAGGTGGCAGCGCAGACGTGAAACCGGTCTAGTCACCACTGGGTAGCTAGTGACTGACAAGTGTGTCATGCAGTAGCAAATTGACTGATTGAGAACCTCGCAACAATATGACGGATATAATTATGGCTGGAAAGAAAGCAGTCAATGTCTCTTTATAACAGACACAGTCAAAGAATCAGGTATGTTCTAATCAAAAAGATCAAGATAAGCTCACGTGTCTGTGTTTCTAGCCACTCTAGGTCAATCAGAATTTATTGTGAAACTGTAATATACAGATTAGTATGAACTCCACGGTAATAATAGTCGGATACATGGCCCCTCACCTCATTTAAAATTGATTTGAGAACGGTTTTATTCAGTGGCAGTAACTAGTTCTCAAATCAGGGACCAGCCTATACGACTATTACTGAACTACATCAGCAACTAGGACAAAGTCTGGCGATTGACTGAAGTCTGACTGCCAATCTTATAGACATCAAATCAATTGTTCATCAGTCCATGTCGATTATTTGAGTGTAGAGAGTGCAGAGTGTGTCATCATCGGATTTTCGTGAAAATTCAATGAGGATTTGACATCTTGGCTCTCGCAGGTACCGTTAAGAACAAAATCAACTTGTCAGTTAGTACGAAAACGCGAGCTCGAACCTACCCTACTCCTCATACGGAACTCATCGCGTATATTGTTTAGCGCAACTCGAGGCATTGAACGCAACATCTGAAGCGCCTTGTCGACGGAAGCCATGTTGGGCAAAATGACCTTGACATTAAGACACTTCCGGTAGATGTTATGCCAATCGAAGTACGCTCTTGAGTCCCTTGAACACCATGTTGACTGAAAGTGAAATACTGTGTCCAACATTTTACATTTTCACAAAGTGCTTCATAGTCTCAAAAATGTTGAAGCCATTGGTATACAGAATTAGTTTTTGTTGGGTGTATGATCAGTGGCTGCTGACGGAGGTAAACGATTGCTTTCTAAAAAGTGGTAATTCTTCCAACCTTCAGCACATTTCTATTAGTTACGGTACACAGATTAATAAGAAAAAAATATCAAGTTAACCTGAAAAGATAAAATCCAATGCTACTGTAGCAGACGCAGAGGATATCCTTGTTCGTATTCTTATTAATTTTGCCTTCACGACCAAGTTAGAAGTATCCCCGGCCATTACTCACCGACAGACGCATAGGAATTTCAACATGTTAAACTTGGGTTAATACGAAAGTTTTAAATTTTTATTAAAAAGTTTAACCTGGACCTGTTTCATTAAAGAACAACGTAATTAAAGGAATTTGGCTTTACGCTGCGTGACACAACTATTTCTGAAAAAATAATTAAATCTCATTTGAGCAAAACTGCAAAGCATGAGAACACACGCACAACTACAAGCTCACTGAAATAATACATTTGATTATTTCGAGTGTGTGATACGCTCATAGTTACGTGGCTAAACCACTATTCGGCAATTGTGAAGTGGTATAACGGAACACCCCTGTCTAAGTCTAAGTGTTTTTCCTTGAAACAGACCCCAGACCGTGGCCCGAAAATGCACGATACGACACTTTTATGCGCAGTCGCACAGATGCCCCAGGAAAGTCCGCTCATTTTCATTTCTTAAGCAATTATCTAGTACGCCATCTTTTAGTATTTTTCTATTATCATCTAACGTTGTGTATTACTCATTCTTTTTATTACATATTATAACTTTGCATAGACCACGTGGGACTAAAATAAGTTTTTGAAATTTTTGTCATTCTGGTAGCAGCATTTATTTTATTTTTAATTATGCATTTACAGTTTACATTTTCCAACGTTTGACTTTTTTAATTGCACTTGTTTGTCATCTAATAACCATTACCAAATCAAGTCAAATGAAAGTTTTCAGCATTGTCATCTAATAACCATTACCAAATCAAGTCAAATCAAAGTTTTCAGCATTGCCCCAGGCTACTGCCATGTGTTGAAGGTGCAGTTGGCGTTATCTTATTCACAGACAATTTAAGTGATAACATATATGTACGAAGTACTCGACAAAAACTGAGAAATTTGTGCTACAGTCTACAAGGCGTACGTGCTAAACTAAACCATATATTAATGATCAACGGGTGACTACCTAGGCCACGTCAAACGTCACTGTCTGCTTATCAATCAACGCTCTGCACTTTTGTGCCTCGTCCACGTACTTGGTAATTTTAATTACTTGATCACAAGTAAACTATGGCAATCCTTGTGTATTTTCTTCTACGACACAAAAGATGATATTCCGGTACGCTCTCACTTTCGCTGGCCTAACAGTTGCAGTTAAAGTTTCACGCTGTTGATTGAAATTTTGAGAGTGCAAACTTAGACCCGAATGTTTGTTACTTGTTAAAAATTGTGATGTCGATAAAATTTAATACACAATAATTATTTCAAATGTTCGCACGCATATTGATAACAATCCTATGTCTTAACCGCGACATCACTTCAGGTGAAGTTTAGATTTTTGGAAACCAATGCGTCAAGGTGATGAGCATTCTCTCTTTGATTTTTGTTTTCAATGGAAGCATATCTGACATGATGAAAATGATACCATTTGCTGAGTGTACCACAGTTCTTTAGCGCCATCTCATGTCGAGCAGCCCAATGCTCGCTACAAGTTGGTAGCACTTGGAGCTGAAATTAGAAATCAAAGGCGGCAAAATATTTTTTCTCTTTCCTGTGTACTATGGTCCAATTCAAAACACATTGAGGCATTCGAACGCTTGAAATCAGACAGGAGAGTTTCATTAACGACCTTGATTTCAAAATTTCACTCTTTACTTTGAAACAAATGAAAATTGTAAAATGAACTATGTTAAATAGTGATTAAATTTTATCCATAATTCGGCACATGCACCTATACGTGAAAAAGTGAGTAAAACCGAAGAGATTTAAACCTATGCTTACTACGTGAGTGAAACTCGACTTAACTCTTTTTCAGGACGGTAGACGTTTTCCGGTATTCAATTTATCACTTAACAATGAAACGAAAAGTATTAAAAGTAAGTAAACTCACACAAATAACATGCAGTTTAAGACATGCTCATATGCAAGGCATATCCGCAAACAGTTCTATGCGAAACTTAGGCGCATGCGCCTAATTGCGAAACACTTGAGTTCACATTTCCTTGAGAAAACGCAGGACTTTAGATAGACATAAGACATGGAAGGTAAAAGAAATGACGATGCGTTCTATTCGTGAACATCTGGAGCCGCTTTTGTCAACCATCTAAGCTAAGGCAGTCGTAACTTCGATTTTCATTTGGGTATAATTCCTGCACGTGGCTCGTGAACATGAAAAATTACCAACTTTACACCTGTTGCAATCTTTTTGCTTTTTTAAAGAACGGCACGTCGCGTTTGCAACAACGTGCCTACGACCCTCTCAGTTACGACCGCACTAACGATCCTTGATAAAACGGGCCCCTGATGCCGTTTCACAAAACATTATGCAGGAATGAATACCGTAGAGACATGCATACCATAGAGACATGCATACCATAGAGACATGCATACCGTAGAGACATGCATACCGTAGAGACATGCATACCATAGAGACATGCATACCGTAAAGACATGAATATCGTACAGACATGCATACACGTATTCTGGTTTCATGATTTTCAAAGACCAACATAAGTTTCCACTTTTGAAGGTTAGTAATAATTCATTGAAATAACCACAAATACAGAACATATTGGAAACCATCAAAAGCATTATATCCTGACTACATTTCAAATTGACGACATTGTTTAGAGCAAGTTCAGGGTACATTGTACAATCATAGCAGTCTCACTGTTTGAATTTTGCTAACTCTCTGAATCCATCCCCAATACTTTTCAGAAGATCGATAAATTTGCGTATCTCGCAAGAGCAACAATGCTTTAGAGAAGGCCATAGTACCCTATGAAGTATGATTAAATGCATAGCATTTTTTATAGATAAATGATTTTTAATATGTATTATAATGTTTCTCACAACTAGTACAGCAATTTTCTGCGCATTGTTTTGTTGTAATTTATAAATTCTCATCAGAGTGACGCCTTCCCTATCTTCAATCTCCCCACAACCACCACCACTCCCACCTCAGCCGCAGCTGCACCAGCACCGTCACCCGCCACCACCACCAGCGCCACCAGCACCATCACCACGCCC
>NMRA01000088.1:400234-431314 GCA_002633005.1 Phoronis australis
CCACCACCACCACCACCACCATCACCACCACCACCACCACCACCATCACAACCACTACAACCACCACCACGACTACTTATTTACAACCAAAAATGCTGAATGGGTTCAAACCATAAACAAGAAGCTTTCACCCATTCGAATGACAAGACATTAGAAACCGGAAGACGCGTGTGTCGTTTCTGCACTACGCCACAGTCAATTTGTCCGATGTCGCAAAAACGTGCAATAGTTATTTACATAAATTCGGAATTAATTTCGAAAATTTTCGTCGAACTCATTGGCTCGACCTCATGTGAGGAAGGTAAACAGCAAACGAAAGGCGACACCCTGAATGAGTCCGCCCTGGGCTCGTTACATAATAAAAGCCCGATGTGTAAAGACGCTGGTAAACACATCTCCAAAAATTCAACACCGATCTTCCCACGCGCAACAAGCAGCGCGCGTTTGTTCTTATTTTCACGTTTCAAGTGCACGGTTGGTGAAGCAAAATTCACCGCAATTCATTCAAGACATTTACAGCAGTTTTTGATGACCTTGTGGGTAAACTAACGTGTAGCGAGACAAAAAAAGGTTCGAAATTTTGAGAGTCATCCGCTCTCGAGACTTTTGTTATCACACTGAAAAATAGCCTAAGAGAGAAAAAATAATTGACCATATGTGTTGACATAATGTTGAGTTTCTTGTATCTTTGCACTGACTGGAAAAAAGCGTAAATTGCTTGCAAACAATACAGGCATTCTTGTCACCCTGTTTTCATTCATGTCGTTTTGTCGTTGAATAAAAAAATGTTTTTTCTAATTTTTATCACCGGCTTCCTCGGGGCGGGAATTATTTCAGCCAAAGAGATTTTACACAGTTTTCATAATCTGACGCGAGACGAAGCGACAGCGTGTAAACAGCTTGGTAAGGTAAGCTTTGAAACATTGATCATTTTTCTAGGGATTAAAGTATTCTTAAACATTTTCTTCACGTATCATATGTCAATGTTCCATTGTATTTCCGGTCGTTACGTCAGTTTTTCAAGGTTTGGCTTAGCGTTTATGTGGGTCAAAAGAGTCAAATACTCTGGTGGACAGCAAACGAAATTGATTGAAACAGAATGATGGTAAGTTATTCCATTCATGTTGTGCATTTCGGATACCTGAACATAATTTAGCTTATTATCGATTAACGGAAAAAACGCGGCGGGTTTATTTTTGAAAATCCGACCTGAACAATGGCCGCGAGTGGTGCACCACTCGTGACACCAATTCTACTCGATTCGGGATGTGAACGTGTTTGTGTACTCCACTCAATGCACTATAGTCGTTTAAATTTTGTATGTTTATGGTTTACGTTACGTTAGATTTAGGCACGGTTTTTGCAAACTTCTTATCCTTCGATTACGCCATTTTAAGTCACGTCAGGACATATAATGAATCACGGGTTTGACCCTGATACATACATTAGTAATAACACCCACTGCGACTACATAAATTCCGGATTTAACTTTTTCCAACGGTGTCGTTTCTTGTTTGCCAACATTCAAAAATTCTGAATTAGATATTATCGTCATAACCTGAGGGTTAAAGAAAACTGAAGACGAATGCTGATTCGACGACATTTCTGAGTTAATGCATTTGAACTCTTAAAACAAATTTCACACTTCACTGTGTCTGTGGCCACATAACAGTCATTTGATGCGACAGGATAGTTCGAGATCATTTATCTCACGAACCATAGTTCTTTCCCGTCTAAATAATGTTCGCATTACCATTTACGAACCATATTATTGTATAAATCCATCGTGGAATCTCATTATCTTAAAAACTTGTTATGAAATTGGAAAATAAAAAATGGATGACCTTTTCGATTCAATGCGCTCATTATCATAGGTCTGGAGTTTTTAAAATAACATGCTTCAGTTTGGAGTAATATGAATTTATTTTTTAAAAGTAACACGCTTCATTATGAGGTTATGACGTTATACTATTTCATATACGATGCAGGTTCCGTAGGGTATTGTCGAAATTTTACGTGTTCAAATATACATTTCGTATTGCTCAAAGCGATATTAGCATTAACATACCTTACCCTTTCCGTACCTTTAGTTATTCCTAAGGTTGTCGTCATATTGCCTTCTGAAAGAATTT
Source organism: Phoronis australis (assembly GCA_002633005.1). Lineage (NCBI taxonomy): Eukaryota > Metazoa > Phoronida > Phoronidae > Phoronis > Phoronis australis. The sequence continues at coordinate 402,367 of NMRA01000088.1, forward strand.
TTGAAGTTGAAAAATGAATGACTTTCTCTCATCCAGTGCGATGGAGATCCGGTATTTTTTCCAGGAATGACCTGTCACAGCGAAGTTATTCGTATTGTATGTCGATAGGAGTTATATGTTCATGCATCCAAACTTTGCTTTTATTTCTATCTTACAGGATATTTGTATTTCGTAACGAGATAAATGTTTGTTCTACTGTATCTAGAAACCAATTTGTGATGCGATATGAAAATTAGGATTGAAACTTATGACTCCAGCATAGACGAAACCTACGACAAGGCCGTAGCATCAAAAAACTAACACGAACAGGAAATTGCATTGCACTTGTTTACTGTAACATAACCGTGGAACGATATGCTTTAAATTTAGAAGTCATTAAACGATATTTTCAATATTGCAAAGCTCAACTGCATTGATGTATTGCACGGAAGCGCGAGCTTTGTGTCCCCGAAGCTTCGATGTGTAACTCATCGCCGACACTACTTATGTATGGCAACACTACGCGTTTTTTAGATGAGTTGATTTGTCCTTGATTCGTATCTTTGTTTGGGATTAATGTAACATAATAGGAGAGAATTACGTGTCTGCTTTAGACCGTTAAAATGGTGCCGATTGTGTTATTATCTAATTATGAATTACATGCACAGACATAACATATTATTTTTTACGTAATGTTCGCTTAAGCTATTGCATAGATTAAGACTTGCAACAAAGGTCGGACAGAGAGTTAAAATCCCAAATGTCTGTAAAACCAATTGTCTCTATGAAATTTCCAATCACAAAGCATTAAACATTAATCTAATTATTAATAATTCTTTTGTGATTCGTAATTGTAATGGTATCGCTAGATTTGCTAAATAATATCTCGAGGCAAGTAATAAAAAACGTATGTGGGTAAGTAATAAAAAACAAAATGGCGCGCAGCTCAAAGACTCATTGCCTGTCTTGCACGCAATTATTTCAAACTTTAGCAGAACCAAGGGCCCGTGATGAAAGACATTGCGATTGAAAGTTAGTGAAATCACATGCTTCGTTTGTAACGAATGGCGATATCTCACCGAACAAGCAAGAGACGAACCATAACAGTTGCAGCCGTTATTCTACTGTCAAGTAGGGTCTAGCTTGCGATTTTCTTGTAAAAATCTTTTTAACATACAAATACCCTTTAAAATGTTTGAATGTTCACCAAGATGAGCAGGCGTTTCACATGACCGGGGTTAAATTCTACATACATTTGTTTGCGCCGCGTTCCTTGGGAAAAATCAGTTGGTTTAGCCTCCTGTTACCGTGGGATTTCTGAATATATATTTCGTCATTTGTAAGCCCATGGGCTTATCGCCCGAATTCAGGACTATCAGTTTTCGTTTGGAGCGACATCTACCTCAAATTTTATGTATATGGTTTCAAAAAATTGTTATGAAGGACAAATTTTGTGAGGTCCATGATATGTTCGTTTTCAGGTATATATACGAGCTATTTTAAAGAAGGTAGAACTGAGGTAATTGACCTTGATGAGCTAGCACTCAGTCAGAATACAACAGATAGGCCTGTTAACTAAGCATTTTTCTTTACTGGTATTTTCCGGTTTTCGACAGCAAGTCCGGGCGAACCCGTTTTGGTATTCTAGGGTGTCCATAACGCCATATTTCTTATGCTCTGACGGAAACTCAGGATATGAAGTGCCGTTTCTATTCCTGGAATCAGAAATGCCGGTTAATTAATTTTGCACCTTTAATTATCTATTTCCAACACCTGAGCCCTGGAGAGTAAAACAAGAGGTGGGCCCGAGGGCCTCTTAAGTGTTTGATGGGCACTTAGGAACGATCAATAATGTATTACGACCTTTCGATCTTAGAAATCATACGTGTTGGTTGTTGAAACTGTTGATTGGATTCGGAGCGCTTTTGAAAGCTCGTCATTAACATTTGATTACGTAAAGGCGATAAACACATAAACACTTGCCTTCTGTCAAAAACAAACTTTTTATTTATTTTATCGTTACAAAATTGGTCTTATTTTGCTCCTTACTTAAATTAGAAACGGTTTCTAGACCTGAGAGAAAGACCTGACAGGTAGTTATTTCGTCATACAACACCAGACCCATGAAGTCTCCTTGTCACGGCGGGTTAGTGTCAGTCACCGAAACAGTGTGACCGTCAGGGTGATTCCATGAGTTTCATTGCAACCACTTTCGATTTTGGCCAAGGATAAGAGAAGGATGAGGTTGTTTTGCAAGAACAAAAATGCTTGTGAAGAAAGTAATTTTTGACTCCTTGGTTTATAGCGGCCTTGAGAAAACAACACAAAATTAATCAACAACATTCCTATAAAATGAAAGTGCAATGGACTTCGTTGTTTTGCCTTCTTAATTTAAGGGTTTTTGAACATATAGTATATTACTGGTGCGGAGTTCGTTAAAAACGATACGACATTCATCAATATAAACAATGGAGAAAGACGTTATCCAATAACAAATGTCGTATCGTTTTTAACAAACTCTGCCCCAGAGAGGCACTACTGCCGAGTTATACTGCAGTTTATTTCTCAGTAAATAGAATTTCATCTCTAACATACATGTATTGACTAATAAGCCCTCTCTTCATTCACTATTTGATAATCTACAGCTCAGCTGCCAAAACTTCGAGCAATCGAAACGTTTCTGTGCTTGGTAAAATCAAAGTTCTTACATTTACTCACAATCCGCTTTGAAAAGACATGCCTTGCGTTATAGAGTAAAGTCAGATTTTGTTATGTCGTATTTTTGAAATCAGTATCTACAGAAATTATTGTAAAAATTATGACATCTTGTACAACTATGCTGGTCAAACATAATATTTCCTTTGTTTTCACCTAATTAGAACACAAAAAATGGTCTTTAAACTAGAACCGCTTTGTAAATTTGATCCATGAATGTAATTTCGTTTTATCTCTACCAAATATTATTAGCCATAAAAAGCGAAGTTTTCGGATATTCAACTGTTGCGGCCATTTCTGGCTGCACTATCAGAAATTGAAAACTTAAACTTGATTAAAATTTGTACATGAAATTCTACTTACTTTCAAAATAATGATGTCATGGACAAAACGCAGCATTTGTGAAAAGTTAACTAATGTTATGGCATTTACGTTGAATTTGTAATAACTAGAAACTGTATAACTCTCACGGTGAGATAGTTCATACCTAGACACGTGTAAAGTCTAATTCATCATAAAGCTGTTTTCCTACAGTGTTCTGATAACTAGAATTCAAAAAAGACATTATGCAATACGCGAAAATCCTAGAAAACTAAGCAATAAATCACCACAACCGAACGTTAAGAAAATGTATTGTGGGTTTGATTACTTTCTAGATAAGTGTGCATATTTTGTTGTTTTTTTTTTGAAAACGACAACCTTTTCTATGATCAAATATAAAATGGAAACTCAAACTGCAAGCTTAAAATTTTCAAGACATTGAGAAGGGACTTAGGTTTACACAAATATAATTACTTTTTTTTAAAAAAATCGCCATAGGTAGTAACGAGCTTAGGACTAATTAACATAGCATAAATAGCATAAACCACTACATTATTATAAAATCAGTGATAATATCCATTCTTTGCATTGTCTAATACATCAACTAAATTAACCCTAACATTCTAGTAAAAGCCACTTTATATTTCTGACGAGCGCAACACATTCAGGAAATTGGAGTACCCATTTGGTAATCATCATTTACCTATGAATTGTAGAATAGTGTAAAATAAAAAGATTGTAACAATCGGTACATTTATTTTGAAACTTCACCAACATTACGGGCGTAGATCCTTCCCCAGTGTGGAATGAGGTCAGATACAAACGGCACACACTTCAACCCCCACGAAGGAAGGACCTACGCCCGTGAGATTTGTGACATTATAAAGTAAATGCACCGACTGCGTCTTGGTGATTTTACATCACTTAGTACATATTTATAGTTGTAGTCGCGAACGGCACCCTTCTCCTTGAGTCGACAATGTTTACTCGCGATTTTTCTATGCTTGTGTAAAGCCATGATCAAAATAAGTTTTATTAAAGATTCATTCTCACTTTTTAAACAAAGTTTTTAAGAATCCAAAAACGAACACCAAACAAAATTTAAAAAGAAACGTGTAAAGTGCGAAACATTTACTAGTATATCCTGACTACGTCGCAGTCGGCAGTCAGGTATTTTAAAATTCAAAAAAGAACGAGGCTGATATGAGAGACGGCTTTGTGCAACGATTGAATAACAGAGCCTTTTGATTGGATAACGTTACAGCACGTTATACTATGTTAAGAATAGATTGTTTGAATAGGCCAATGACCGGCATTTTTTGCATTGATGACCAACAAAGCAATCGATCAAGGCTGTGTTTCTTGACACCGAATAGGTATCTGTTAGCTTGAAATGTTAGTTTTATAGGCGCGGCTTGTTACGTTTCACTGAAGTAATATTATGCAAAGAGAACGAGTTGGTTGGACTCGAATATATTACGAAATCTAACAATATCACAAACTTTCTAAGTAAATGTGTTATTTTCACATTGTTTGTACCTTGAAAATTTCCACTGTCTTGTGAAAGACAAAGAGCGATGCCGTTGTTGCTTCTACGTGGGAAAACTGGTTGGGTGCTTATAATTTGGTGTTAAAATGTAGTATATTTATAACTTTTACAAGTTTCTATGGTTTTGTTTTTATTGAATATAAGTTAGCTAATTTGAATTCAAGATTTGTCCACAAGGTCTAAAGTTTGATAAAGCAGGGTGACATTTTTGCAATTTAAATACTGGTTATACCGACTTTTGTTAAGCCAACTGACTACGGACGTTTGTATTTATAAAACTCTTTTCAAGATTTTTGAGTAACTGAGAGAAAACGCGAAAATGTTTGATCCAATTATAACAACACGTTATTTCAAAATACTTCAAAATATTCCAGGATCAAAATCTGTTGAAAAGAAATTAATTTTTAAGGCACAGACATAACAGTTTTAACATTTCCCGATTCTCCGATTTACACAACACAAATTCTTTGTTAGCAAACTGACAAAAGTTAAGAAAAATTCTCCATAATACTCAATTATTTTCTATAAAAAGTAAAAATTTCTGTGTTAGGTAAGTGTTCCTATATAAATCCCAGTCATATTTTTTTCACCCAAAATGAATGTTCTCGTTTCAAACATGTCCGAAAAGATGTGATGGTTTGGAATATATTAAAATGTTAGCGAACTAACACGTGGACCATTCATCCGTGCAATTCGCAACGAAATGTCAGTTAAACGGTTCGTGCTTTCGCCTTTAGGTATTTAGAAAAAATGTCGTAGGTGGACAAACACAATTGACTGGCCCTAGGAAATTTTTGCTGGACAATGTAAATAAGTTAGCAAACATATTCATCGATTTCTCACTCAATAACTCTGTTGTGTTACCTGGGAGTGGCGCTAACTTGCTACATGTAACGTCCAATGTAATCTGTAAACAATTTTATTTGGCTCTAATCCAGTATGGTTTAACAGTACGAGTAATTTGGTTGTGCCAAAGTCAAACTTTACTCTTGAAAATATGTTTTAGACCCATACAATGAGGTTTTGTAAACAGTACAGTTTGGATATAGTAAATTTTGGTTACCGGAAGACACCATCCGAGCATTATTTACAACAGAAATCATGCTGTGCAATGTCACGTGCGACACATGCGTTCATTATTGAATTATAACAAGAAAATTTTATGACACATTACACGCGAAAATTCTTTCCGATAGTCATTATGTTATTCAGCGAGTAACTTTTGCAATTAACGTTGGTTATTTGAATAAAACGGAATGATATTGCGGAACCGTTCTTGCCGTAAGTTTACTTGTAAATTCCGTGGACAACATATGGCCATTCTTTTGTTTCACAATTTCCAGGTTCAAAAACGAGAATACCATAACGACAAAACTATTGTTTATCTTCATAAATTACATCCGCTCTCTGTTTTTTAAAATCTCCTTTCAATAACTTCTGCCCGCGCGCTTTCACGCTACAAGTGGCAAACTCAATTCAATAACGACGCCCAATTATATCAAAAATATTCAGGCATTCAAAAAACGAATTAAAGGAAGCAATCTTAGAAAATCGAACATTTTCATTAAAAGCAACGAACTTGCCGGGAGGGACTCAAGGCTTCGTTTGCACGTAATATCGTGCTGTACAAACTTAATAAAAAACGAAGTAAAGTCTATAAACGCCACGCCATAGGACGTTAATGCAAGACCCAAGTTCATGTTGCTGGTGTATAATAATATTTTTTTCATTTGCATATCATAAGCATTTCATGTGTATTGTGTTACATTTGATACATTATTTGTCATTTTCCCTGTGAGACACTTTTCGCTGTTTTTCGAAGGCACACACTTGGATACACGTTTTATTTATCGAAAATTGAACTTTATTTAATTTCTGTTATACGGATAATAAATTTCATAGCAAATAATGTTAGGTTCGTAAACAGAAATATTGTCGCCGATCGTGTCATTTGTTTTAATTATTAAAAACAGCACAACCAGTCACGTAGGCTTCAGACAATGACGCTGCGTATTTTTGCCTTTGGGGTTATTTCCAAGTGCCTGGATCCCAACGTTATTAACAACTACTCGTTTTTGGCGATGAAATGTACATGGGCGCATCATATTTCAAACAAGGTCATTTGATTGGCTAAGAAAACAGCAGTTTCATTTAGTCCCGCCCACCACAAAGCGACCACACCTTCTTGTGAAACGACGCCTACCTTGAAGAAAATTTTTATTCTTAACTTTGCCAAAATTATTTTGGAATTACTTCCAGAACTTTGCCAATTCATTGAGGAAATGTGAACCTTGAAGAGAGCTCAGAACAGTCATATGTATTACAAAAAAATGAAACGTCATAATGGTAAATGAACTACGATGTGTTTTATGAAATGTGATTTTTGAATGGCGTGTGTCGTAATGGCTGAAAGTTAAACTTAACTTTAGGGCCCGGTTGCATAAAAGCTATACGCAAGAGACGACACATTGTCACAACACTCCACGTTCATTGCCATTGTTGAAAAGTTCATTTGACGTCATGCAACAGTTTAACTTATCCTAGTGATAAATTTCAAAGTTTTGCACAACCCAGCCCAGAAGAATACCAAAATCAACCATTGTTTTACGCAACATTTAGTTTTTCCGGTTCTCGTTAGAGTGCGCTACTTGCAAACAGTGCGTCCAGCAGCCCCAAGCCACTCTAACATGATGATACGTGAGGGCATATTTATGTGTCTAAGCAACCCCAACTTGTAGAGCCGCTTTCATAATGGCGAAATTGTAAAAGAATATAAAAAGATAATTAAAACTTGTCATTCTATTCCAACAATTTTAATGACATAATTGGCACGTGGTCATGCGTGACCTTTACCCTTTAGAATGGGCCTAGCTTACACGAAATGCTAACGGATATACTGCTTAATATTCTATAATCTCAAAGGTCAGCAGAACACACAACTTCTCCTGAAAAATATTTCTCTGCAGAATATGACGTTTTGTTTACGATTTTGGCCATGCAGTAAAAACGTCAAATTAAATATCCAGATTATGGGAAAGATACTGAGTTCAAAGTTAAAGTTCTTGTTCTGCATTTCCAGCATTTTACCACACCTTTAATCTTAGAGATGTTTCCAAATCCAGTACAAACGATTTCGATACTATATTTTCGCAGTTTTCAAAACGTTTATCGCGTAACTGCACTCAACGAAATCATCATAATTTCTCATCCCATAAAGTATACGAGGAAATATTTTGCCCAGACTTAATAATGTACCGAGATTGCAAATCCCTACATCAACCAGTTCGTCTGTGTAACCGTATACTCGTCGACTAATTACTCCTGGTCCGCCCCAGGCTCCCCGAATGTATGTCAATTCGGTGCACGAACGTCGCTCTTAAAGGAAAACCAAGAAACATTTGCCTAACGTATTTGCACTATACATTTCTTTAATACTAGATTATTGTCAGACATATGTGTTAAAGAACTTCCGACGCTCGCATACAGTTCATTCGCCTGGATGTTATTTTGAAAATAGAACAGTTTACCTGAATTACGTGTAGTGTGAAATTGTCAACTTTGCATTTCCCCCAAAGACTTTACCAGGTTTCTTAGAATAAGAGTATTCGGTACGCTATATATATATCTCTTCAGTAACCATGATCTATTTCGTTAGTAGCTCGTTTATCCAGAATGTGTCAGGACTTTTAGTTATGAATATACTTCCAATAAGACTGCATGGACGTTTGTTAAATACTCCACTTTAGCACAGCGTGGCGCGCATCCGGAAGAACCGTAATTCGCTGTCAAACAACACTCACAGCACAAATTTGTATAACCAAAAAGATTCCGGCATAAAAACGAGGGAAACATATCACGTTTTGCGTGTACCTGTGTGTAGCAAACGATGCAAGAGAAAATATATGCTTACATGTAATAAATAACGCTTACAACGTTACCCCTTGTTTTCTACTGTTAGAAAAGATTTCGGATCGAAAACATTAGAACCTTATCACGGCTCAGATATACGAACAAACTGTACATATGGCGCCAAATGATTTTCAGATAACATAAAAATAAAACTGTGGTACAAAATTAGCGCTAACAATATTATCCTTTGTTCCCTAAAATCAGACAACATTTTTGCACCAAAACGTCGGAAACAGAGTACATCTTACGCGTACGAGAAAACTGTACGCATCAAATGATTTTCAGATAACGGAAAAATCTAACTGACACAGCATAAATACCCCTAACAATGTCACCCCTTGTTTAGTTGTCACTTTGGTGACTTTTAATTTTCAGACATAATTGAACTGAGCGTGTTATCAACTTATCCACGGCTCGGAATAGATGGATAGAACAACTACATCGAGGTCGTAATTTCAATCACGTTCGTCTGTGCAAGCAAATGAAGGTAAATTGTCAAAAATTCAAAGAAATAACTTTGATTCGTTTTGGATTTGTAAGAAGATCAGTAAAGTTCCTGACACGAATAGGATTGTTATCTAATATTATTATCAGTGTGAACACGGCCCTATAAAACTGTCATTAATATCCAAATCATAGTTGTCATTATTACGTAGGATGTTTCTAAGACTGTCCCTAGTATCACTCACACGTGGGCCTACAAAAACTATACCATTATTTTTGTCATCATGAACAGTTTCCGTATACTTATCGTTACTGTTACTTTTACTACAATAACAATAAAAATAATTTTAAAAAATGATAGTAATAACTGTAATTAATATTATTGTTAATGTTATTGCAATTGAAATAAATAGTAATAATAATATTGTCTTTCTTGAATATGTTCATTGCAATAATCATTATCATTATCTCTAAAACTATCCTTGTCGCTATCACTATTACTTTTATTATTTATTATTATTATAACTATTATTATTCATTATTATTATTATTATTTTATTGCCATTACCATTACCATTATTATTATTATTATTATTATTATTATTATTATTATTATTATTACTACTACTATAACTATTACTACCATTACTATTACTATTACTACCATTACTATTACTATAAGTATCATCATTATAATTATTATTACTATCATATCATTATTATTATTATTCAAGTTACCATATTTGTTTTCATTATTTCCACCATTACTATCATTGTTAGTTTCGTTTGTACTATTATTATAAGTATTAAAACGCACACTAATAATATCATCGTCGAAGTTCGACACTAAAAAAAATCCTGTACACCTTGCGGAAGTATATTGATCGATGAACTAAATGTTTGTCTATGAGTCTTGTCAGTACAGCCGTCTTTTAGGAGTGCATACCAGTACATGTTTCCACGTAATCTATACTACATCTGCTTCATTGACATAATTTAGCATATCTTGTGTTTAGCAGGTTTAATACTTTCCAAATTACGATTCTATTATTCCACATTGTAAGAGGACACGATTTTCAACGTAAAGTGCTCTCCGCTCTGATTGCCTGAAAAAAAAAAACGATTTAAATTCTACAAAGTTTGATAGCCTTTTTCAAACACAAAACCAGTCTAACCGAATCAATACCTAACACCTTATAGCGCACATAATCACTCTTTCACTTGACTCAGCATCCTGAAAATCTCATCACGTGTACATAAAAACGCCGCACGTGTTTTGTTAAAACAGATGCTCCCCTGTGATATATGTACATTGTAAACTGACCATTTCTCAGTTGTTTACACGTGGGCTAGAGCTTCATTAAATTGTTTACTTTTCTTTGGTGCTATTATATGTTCGCTATGTTTCCACTTAAGTCTTATATTCATGGGAAATATTCTAAAGTGACTTATAACCTTTTTGCTGCTCTCTAGAGTTTGCAATTTTCTAAATTCATTTGTTTTGTGTTTGTTTTTATCTTTGTCAATAGATTTGGTTGTGCTTTTGGTTATATGTGAAGGCGTGATTCCATTAACGCAATGGGGCGTCTTTGCTGATCTGTTCTTTTTCGTTTTTCTTAACAATTTCACCCATTTGTTTTTCTAACCATTATACTGGAGTTGTTATACGATTTTTTAAATTCAAAGTTATGGAAGCCCTGCTTCAGCGGGCAAAAAGTGCCAACTTCAAAATAAGATAAAACAACAATGAAATGTGTAGACAAGGTTTTACATTTCAGGAAAAGGTACAGACACGGGCATCTATTTGCTCCCGATACAAGCTACTGAACATTTTAAGAAGTTATTGTCCCAAAATCGACGCATTTTAAGATATTAACACTCACTTAAAACTTTGAAGTTAGAAACTATTACTAGTAAATCAGTTTGCTTGTAGTGATGGTCAGTATCATTTAAAGTCAGTTTAAACACAGTCGCATGAATCACGTGCTTGTTTCACCAACTTCAAAATAACAATTACCAAACAAATAATGAATATGAAGAACAACACTGTAAAGAATTGGTTACTTAGGGTCCAGATTCTCAGCAACGACTTTGCAAACGTTGAGGGATAATGGCGCTCCCCATTGTCTAGCACAGAGATAAGCACAGGTAGTTTAGCAGATGATCGACTTAACGTAACGTATTCCGTTTGAATACACCTTAAAGCTTTTAAGTCATTTGGGAGAAATAAGTAAGTACAAGTGACAAGTTTCGCAATCAGCTAATGTTAAGAATAAATTGAATGGTAGTCGCTTGGAATCAACCAATGAACATTGGAATTCTTTGCCAATCAATTAAAGAGACTAGAGACCCAATTTCTGTCACAAAAAATAACAACACTTACTGTTATGAAATTAGTCTCCAATAGTTCCTCAGTCAAACAGATGTGATTTCTTGGCTAGGAAAGAACCTACAGCTCGTTAGCGTTTGAGACCAGACTCTACGAGTTAGCTTGTCACGGCAGATCATTTTTTCGCCGAGCACGGTCTCGAGCAATAACCAACTGTAAGTCTAAATCAACAGTTAACTTAGTTTTTTTCAACGTGACGTTGGTTTAAAGTAGCTTTAACTAGGAGTATACATCCGGGGTATGGATATGTGAATCTTTAACTACTTACTAGGTGGATTTGTTTCTTACCTTACGCTTGCAAAGTGCTATTTCGTAGCAATGTACTGGATAGCGATTGTAAAAATAGCGAATTTTCTTTCAACTTTCAGACGATAATTTCTCACAGTCTTAAATCTCACGATTTATTCTTTGAGTAATTCACGTCAAGTTTAAACACTTAAAAACAAAGCTACATTCTGCGACTACAAGAAATGAACGAGACAGAAAACGATCTTCTAAACACCAACGAAAAATTAACCGATTATCTCGATCAAGCCTAAATAACGCGCCATTAAAATTCAACGTCCGTTGTTGCAAACGTTTCCGTCAGTAAGCTAGCCGTTCTCTACTGTACGCGTCTACGAATATTACTTCATTTCAACCGGAAATCATTGAGAAGTAATTGAGCAAAATATCCAATGTTTAATGATTAACTTAACTATACTCATGAGTGGAGGTTTGACCTTGTGGGTGTGACACTGCTTGGTTGGACTTAGTGCGTGATGGATAGACGGTTTGAACGTTCTCTGCACGAAAATAGCGATTCAACCGCTTTTTCGGTTCGAAAGTGACATTCCCATGCGGGTATACTCAGATGTGTTTTGAGGGGGGTTCCGCTGGGAAATTGGTAATCCACCTTTTTAGAGGTTAACAAAGTCAAAATCCCTCGCGATTAAAAGGGACCCAATTGTAGGACGATTCTATGAAAATGTCACCTTTCGTCGAACATTTTTCTCATACTACTTTTTCAAATGATTTTTTTAAACCTCACAAAATGCTTCTTTATTGGATGAAATTTGAATAATCAACCACCTGGACAGTATTCAGGCTAACAACATAAACAGCAATACCAGTGGCGGATTTAAGGGGGGGAGGCGGGGCAAGGGGGTCATGGCCCTCCCTAAAATTCTCCCAGATTCTATTTGGCAGTACGAGGGTGCGAATGTCTGACGGGCAAAATCCTGCCCCCCAACTCAAAATCCTGAATCCGCCCCTGAATATCATGTGAAACTCTTCTGTAATAGTCTGTTCAAAAGTATCTGAGTCGCAACCGAAAAGTTTCGGAGGCAGTTCAGTTGGAGAAGTACCATTTCGTGGAGAAACTGATGGTGAAAAAGCCGCCCACCTGAGCTACACGTCCCGTAAACAAAGTACCCATAACGCAAATTATACACCAGGTTACACAGTCACGTGCACCATATGTCTCAAACCTTTCCAAACGGTTATTGAAAAGGATTTCCATCGTAAAATTGATCATTCAGGGTGTTATAAAATGATAAGAGTGTCAGAAAGCCAATAGTTTTGCCAGTGTTTTAACACTTTCAAAATTGCTTTGTTTCATACTGTGTTTCTAGTAGAGATCGTAGAAACCGTTTATGTACGTGGCAAAAATTGAGACAATTTTTAAAGGTTGAGTAAACCATGTCGTTGGTGATTTGACCAAAAGTTAACTCGTTCACCTGCTATTCCACAATCAGTACACCCTCCCTCTGGGCCATAAAAGCCTTTTTGGCTAAAACGTGTTCTAGTTGTGTCGTGAAGAGTGTAGCTAAAGGTATGTATCCCCATAACTCTCGAACAACTTGGCTAAAGCGTTAGTCACGGTTGCCTGATTTAAAGACTGCGTGAGGAGTTTTCAAACATGCTCCACACTTTTGAAGGCAGATTGTGATGACAGAACATTGATTTTTTCAAAGAATCAAATAATCTAATCTAGTTGTTATCTGTTCTAGCAACTACAAACTATGCTTCCATCACAAAAAATCTTTTGATTTACATCTCATACGGTTATGGAATTAGTCTCAAACTGGAGGTGTTTTAAGGCTTGCAAAGAACTATTTCGTTATTGTTTGAGGCTAGGTTCTGCAAATTAGCTTGTCAAGGAATGTCATTGCAAGCACCTAGCACGGTCTCGAAGAATAATGAACCACCATTTCTTTGTAAAGACAAAAAAAAAACATTTCGTATCTGAGCAAGGAACAAGTTGAGACCAATTTTACAGTGGTAGATGGCTTCTTGGTCGGAACGCCGGTTTAGTATGCTAAAACAGAGTTATATTATTTCAGGTCAGAAAGCATAGCATAGCACGTTAAGGCTTATATTCGCGTGAGTTTCTACTCCATTTTCCCACTTGATGACCCTTAGATTCGAGGTACAAACTTGAGAAAAAGCTCGAGATTTCAAATAAAAGCTGAACATTTCGTCTTCCTACTTTTAGCCTTAATGCTGGGGTCATTAAGTGCAAAATAGGACTAGACACTTTTTCACGTAATCCATTATGTACTCGAATGTAAAATAAGAAACACTGATCTTGAGTTCGCAAGAAAATAGAACAAGAAATGCCAAAAATAATTTCTTGTTTGATTTCTATTATAAGAATTAGACCCCAAAAAACTTTTTGACTACATTTTACGTTTTTCTCGTTTTCGTACCGTAAACATGACGGAATGCTCCTTTTACAGATCGAAACGAATGGAATAAAACGTGCGGCACAGATTAGATTTGTGTGCAGTTGTCGTTGAGAAAACGAAACATTACTGCGTTCAAAATTGAAGGTTTAGAGTCTTATTGTATTAATTTATCTTAATTCAAATTTCATCACCAAAAATCATGCCCCAAGTTCCCTACGAGTCTTTCAGCTAAAATCTGGGACCGGCATCACCTGACAAAGAAGTAAATCAAAATATCAAAATATGACTATTTTAGTGACAACAAATAAAATCACATTTTAGATCCAAATACGGTAGGAGGGGATAGGTACCTTTTCTAGGATGGATGATGGGAAGATATTCACCAATTTTGCTCGCGTGAAGAGTACACGTGTATTGTGAGCTTTGCACCCGTCTGCGTCTTCGTAGCGAAACGCACTCAAAGATGAAACACCGCATGACTACCCCTCTGCAAACTATTCACTACTTGCAGGAATTCGCCATTATGCTTGAAAACAAGTGCTGTGTCGAAACTACAATGGTTCTGCATGTCTTGAACACGCGCGCTTTCACGTTTGCCTTGTTAAAATTGATGCTAAAACTACGCATTGTGCACTAAACAACAATGTACAGCAATCATTTTTGAAGCGCCACCAAATTGTGCAAGTAGTGAATTAATCTAGTAAGACACTCGGTTTGAAATAATCATGGCAGAACAGAAGTAATGTTGGCAATTTTAGGCGCCTACGTAATAACTGGACAGGACGCAGAGGTTCTGAAAAAAGTCAACTGTTTGGATTCATTCTATAACACGTGTGTAACACGTTTGAATTCTCACTTCGGTAAATGATCAAGTCGGTATGTTCTAATTATAATGAAATACACGACGTGTCATATAGATGAAATATTTATAAACGATGAAACGCCTGGTTGCTTTGATCATAATGACTTCAATTCATGTGAGTTAATATGCATAAACAAAACATTTGAGTAAGCGACGCAGGCGGAAAAGACGGTTTTGGGTTATGTAGTGAACCTCTTTTCTAGTAGTAAAGCTTATTGAAGGTGCATTTCATGTCTAAATATCATAAAAAACGGTTTTGAATCAAAACATCTGTCATCAGACCGGTCCCATACTATAGACGATGAATTAACCAAAAAATTAGATTGTGTGATACCGGTGATGCAAAGTGATCGACCGAAAAAATGAATAACGTAACAGGTGTTGCGGATTATTTGTGAAATAGACTTCAATCAGAAATTGTACCATAACAAACAATGAGCCACGCATTGCATTACGCCATTTTCACTACTTTTCAAGCCAATCAAAGGTTTAAAATCGTTCACCATACTTATACAAATAACTATTAAGAAAAACTAGATTCCTATTAAACTCTATGTCAAGCTCCATTGATGTAGAACAATGGTAAACAAAAATGACTACATTCGTGATTAGCTATTTTTAGAAATCATAGAAATCTCAAGGCCATGTCGTTTTGGAAACTTCATAAACTTTTAATAACTGCTTCTTCTTCTTCAAGTATAGCCTACTAACCATGGTTCGTTTTTCAATGAATTGATAAGAATAACAAGTTTGATGACTTTATTGTTGCAAGCGTTATAAAGTCCCAATGAGAATTCTTTTTAGAATAACGAATCTTGCAATAACCAAAGCACATTTGTTTTGTATATTAAGAATTTATAGATACAGATTTTTACTCAACATACTGCACGTTTAACATAAGAAATATGTTTTAGTCCCAAAGGCAAAAATATGCGTAGAGCAAAACGTTATCTGATCGGTAATCCCCTTACACAATTCCAGCAGACGACAATCTTTTGAACAGAAGACAATCGTTTGAGCAGACGACAGTATTTTGAACAGACGGTTTGCTGCTATGACGCAAACTCATTGATTTGGCTCAATAGTTTCTAAATGAACAAAGACTGGTGTCTAAAACATGAAATCTTTGAAAGATACCGACGACGAATGGTTCGGTCTCTATTCTTAAATTTAGAGTAAGCGATTCTGGGCATTTCATTGCAAGACAAAAATGAATCATTTCACGCCTTATGACGTTGATTGAATGACAGCAACACGAGGCGTCGCTTCTCACTTCCTTCGGTTTCATTGTATGAGAAGCAACAACTGGACAAAATGAACCAGCCTCCAGTCACAACTCATTAATATTAGAAAAGTAGATGCGTTTGTGTGATTATCGTGCGCCACAACAGGAAAATCCTACACCAGGTGGCGTTCTTTTTTGCGTTCTACAAATCGTTCACGTCACCACCCAAATACAAATGTATCTCTTTGATTATAACGAACAGACATTCCCAGAAGACAGGTTAAATTTTCAGCATCCACTAGATGTTACTTCAATTACTTTTAAGTTCCAATGCATTCCTAGCAGAATTTCACACGACATTACAAGCGACCCCTTGGGTAAAAATTAACCGTGTCTTTCACGTGATCTAAAATTGTTGTAGCGCTAAAACATTCAATTATTCTAATAGATATGATTTGCATTCTACATCAGATTTCATTTGAATCCTCGCAAGATTGTCAGTGAATTATCTTGGCACCACATGTTTGGGGATTAAAACGTACTCGATCGAACTTTTTCTCAGGTTCATCACTTAGCGGCATGATGGGTTGTTATCGTTTTATGTCATTATGTTTATAAATCATTCTGCTAGCCATTTTGCCGCAGTGAATGTTTTACCACAGGAAACTGAAACTTGCGAAATCGCCCTTTTTGTCGGCTGTACAGATTTTAGGGCTCAGAAAACGAATTATGTTCGACATATGCCCAAAATGATACGAGGTGCTTCACAATCTCGCTTCAACGTGGAAAGGGACCGCATGCTGGCAAAAAGGTGTAATTCTTATGACAGTGGTTATATTCATAATATAGGTATACATGTACACAATCGACAAGCTAAAGATGTCTGCAAAGGTGAGCAAAGCAGTGCCACCAGCACTGGCGGATCTAAGCGTCATAAGCGGAAGCCAAACACAGTTTTCGAGGGAAAACAACCGTATCTAGACCATAAAATCGGCATACGGACGGCATTTTTTGTTTTGTGGCCGTGTTCAAAGGGGCAGGAGTGGATGGGCCACCTAAGACCTCCTAAATCCATCTATGACACGAGCTGTACCTACCCACCTGCCTGAGTACCTTTCTGACTTACTACAGATCTATCCACCTGTTTACCAAAAAACTTTACTTGTCTGAGAATATGACTGCCTCCTTGCAAATCTTATGTTCCTATCTTTACAAACTTGGCGTCTATAATCTACCCAATCACCTTCCAACTTAACCTTTTCTTGTCTATGTTTCTATGCATGCATGTAATTTCACATGTTCTCATCCATCAATCCATCTATCCAACCATCCCTCCATACATTCGTCCGTCCGTCCGTCCTTCCATCCGTCCGTCCGTCCGTCGGTCCGTTCATCCATCCATCCATCCATCCATCCATCCATCCATCCTTCCGTTCATCCATCCATCCATAAAAATGTTACATTAACATCGGAGGTGCCTAGCATCAAATTATCAGCAATGATACTACAAACAGAACATGGATTCACAATGCATTTGAAGAAAATGTGGCAAAAACAAGACCGTGTCATTAAGAAATATGGTGAACCCACAAAAACGGGTATAAATACGTTAATAAGAACACGATACAGTTGCGCACGTGCAAAGCGTGAACCCGGAAATACAAAGCTGCTAAACTTAGAAGGTAGTTTGTGTGAACAAAGACAAAAATTAATCATGTTTGTGCTAAAAAGCTCATCTTAACGAGTTCTGGATTAACTATTGTGTTACCTAGAATTGAAAGGATTTCGGAAAAAGTTCTCACCATCTAATTTTCCTTTAAATGTAAAATTTTGATGAAACGGAAATGTGATGCGATAAGTACAAACTTTTACGCTAATTAGAAATAGCGCGGAGCACCGTGTCAAGGATTTGGTGGTAGTTTGTTATACCAGGCATGTGCGCGCGTGCTTGTTGATGTTCAGCCTATGAGGTTAACGCAAATCTTGGCTTAGGCTGAGCTTTAGCAGTGACATGTGAAGACAAAATCCCATATAACAACATTTTAAAGAAGACTGTTTATGTAAAACCTTTTATACACACTCCGATTATTGTTTGAATTTGTAGACAGTGGTCCGGTAGTCGTCTACAAATTCTGAAACAAGCAAAAATCGAAGAAAAGTCCGACGTGCTCTGTTTCAATCGACAAATCGTATATATTTGCTTAGCTCAAAAAGTCGCATCGGAACACCGCCCCACACACCCCGATTTGCCGTATAGAAAAGTCGTTCTCAAGTCCACCAACGGCTAATCGGAGGATGGGAAAAGCGCTTAAAACCGCTATAAAGTCCACTTGGTGTCAGAATATTGAGTATCTCCACAAGCGTCTTTGCCCTTCCAAAGCAACGGCATTGCGTTCTTATTCTATACTTAAATTAAGCTTGCTTACCACAAACAACTTGGACTTCCCTTTGCGACTAGATGGTCTTGGCTACTGAGACTAATCCGTGGTGACAACTTGATGTGGCTGGTGAAGCAAAGAAGCACGTTAGTTCTTCTGCAGCCTCGCAAACTTTTCTAAACTGAGTAGGGAACGAGATGAGACCGATTTTATGCATGACCTAAATCAAAAGTTAGTTGTTGACAGAAGTCGCGGGTTTGTTACCCCTTTAAGACATCGCTGACGACGATAACTACGTCATGAAACACCAAAGGTGTAGTCATTGCTATCTCCAACATTGAAGAGATGTACATCTTTCTCCTATGAGTTACGTTTCACCTTCGTCATGATTTCCGGTCTGAGTAAAAAGACAATTTTGCTGAGTGAACCTCTGAAATAAGCGGAGGGGAAATGTAACAGTTGCGTGCGACGCCTTTTCTATTTACTTACCAGCAAATACCTAAATATACAAAAACGTAATCAAAAGCCACATAATGGACTTTTTATATTAGTTCGTGCCAAAAACAACTTTAAGGCACTTAATGTTATGTATTTTTTTCCTTATTCTGATCAGAAATGATTTCTAGAATCGTAAAGAACCGATAGGTCGTTATTCCATAAAGTGGCTTAACACGGCGGGTTAATTTCAGTCGCCACGGAAGTATGTCCGTCAAGAAATTCCAAGCGAGTAATTGTAATCAATTTCAATGCAAATAAAAGATGAAAACGCGAGCAGATAATCATGCGAAGAAAGTGGATATTTTTAATACCAGAACATGATATAGCGGCATGAATGAATAAACGATATTTGCAAACAACCATTTTGATGACGTCAAGGTAGCTGCTTAGCTAATTCCCGCGCAAGAAGGAAGTTATTTTCCGGTTCTGTTAATGAAACATTCGCACCCACCGTTATTTGAACGCAGTTATAAATACGCCAAGGCGCTAAGACATTACTGTGAAAGAATTTCCTAACATAGCACTTACAAACATAAAAAGCATCGTCACCGATTACACGGATTTGTTTTGACCACTGGGGCATTACTGTCGAAGTCATGAAATCAAAAAACAAACATTGTATCAGTCAAAATATCCAACTTAGTAGTTTTTGTCAGTATCCTTGATAAATCACTTACTAAAGTAACTCATCGCTTCAAACAAAAGGGCAGAAACAATGGCTGTGACATTTTCAATAGTGTGTGTGTTGCCTGTTGTAACTGTTCATGACGTCACTAACTTAGTTCAATTAGTGACTATTTTGTCCGTTTTTGGCCACTAAGATTAACATACGAGGCACAGTTTAAAAGCTCACTTTTCAGGTTCAAGTTAAAATATTTTTCTTTCAAATATATAAAGTATCTATGCCGGTTGGACTTCTAAATTCGGAAATGCTGGGCGCTCTTTTCTGTTTACAACTTTGACAATGAGCTTATGACAAAACTAAACTTTTCAAAAACATTGACCGCATAGACATCACGTGTTAACTTGTAAATGTCAAGATTTCAGGCCCCAGATTTTCGACAACATTTCGCCTACATTCTTGTAGAATAAGTTACAAAAACCCAGAAATTCCTACAAGTAGCAGTGTACTGTTACTACTGAAGAGTGTGTATTCCAAACTAAGAAGGCGTGTAAGAACGCAAGCATGTTTAAAGGCCCCTCAGGAATAACAAAGGTTCATCTCAGAAGTTTAAAGCAATGTCTGGACACTTCCATTTTTTCGTATACGACTGTCGTATACGACTAATCGGAGCGTGTAAACAAGTGTTCTCACACAACCTTTTTTAACAGGAAAGTCGTATACGACAATCAAATGTGTATACAATCGTTCGCGATCCACGTTAGTTCGGACTTTGTAGACTGTCTTCCTTATTCAGTCCGCGGAAGTCTTCACTTAAACTGTTGCAGTAGAAATTACGTTAAGGAAAAAAACTTTGATTTGTCAGTTGTTATATGTACACGGTAATGGTTTAGTTGAGTAAACGGAGACACTAGTTAAAATAAACCAAGAAATTTAACTTTTTGTGCGAAGTTTAGTGATTTCCAAATCATATCTGCGAACAGAAAGCTGAGTATAACAGAATGTCGGTAAAGTGTTAAGAATAAACAAGATATTAAGTTAGTTCATTCATGTTCACGTTCGTTCAGGACTCTCGTAGTACTTCGTGTCCACCAAGGCGTTGGGTTTCTTCGACGTCTCAAGTAGCGAGATTTATCAAACCGAACAACAAAGATTACATAGCTGTTTTGAAGGTATTGAGGACAAGCTCCAACAGGTACAAAAGACTCCTACGAGGGTGGTTCCGAAATAAACTGATCCCCGGCATTCCTGTTTTAAAAGTCGGGGTTCGTGTTTTTCGGGCTGATTAGCTGAAAGTGTGGGAGTCTGTTTTCGACTAGCGTATATCTGCTTTACACTGTGGTTCCTGTTTCGATGAAACACCCTGATTTTGAATTTATTGAATACGACACAGTGTTTACAGACAAAAAGGAAATAATCACAATCTCATGATTCACAAAGTCACAGTCATCGCGGACTCAAAGCGCATTAGTTAAAAGCCGTGGATAAGAATAACGAAATGCTATTAAACGTAAATAAAACTCGTAGAAATATGAAACCACGGTAACATAAACGAGTTTGGGTTTCACACAGAACGCTGAGAGCCAACGAGCACGCATTATTACATAATGCTTACAGCGCTTTGGATCGAAGATATTTGCATGGCTCAAACCAACAAACATAGCAATTTTTAAATCTATGATTTTTGGTACAGACGCGCATTGCGAGTGCTTATGGAAGCAAGAGCAAATCTTCCATCGGGACAGTCAAGGTCGATTCATCGCTTGTTTTGCTAGTTAACAAGCTGTAGCCGTTTACTAGATGTCAATTTAGCATTTCGCTGCTCACAGACCATTTAAACAAAGCCGTCTTTCATTCATGAATGCAAGTTTCAAATTTCGTCTACGTTACAATCCAATTAGAATAATTAAGCCGATATAGTTTTTAATGAAAATTTAATTCGAATTTCAGTTGAGAAGGAGTCAGCGTGCCAGTGTCAAAACGGCGGTAGCTACGGAAACAAACACTATTCTTTGCGCTAAGTGGAAAATTATAGAGTCTTCGTCTTTAGGAAATTAATCCGTGAAATTGAGGTTAAAGACCGTATCTGTGAAATCTATGTCCGAACGTTGGATTAAGTTACCGCTGGAATCGAATTCATGATTGAAAAATTTGTAGGGAGCATATAGACGAGATCAGTTCATATTGACTGCACTACTCAAAAAGTGGTGAATATTAGATTAATCTTCCCAATATTTACATAATCAAAATAAAATTATATTAAATTTAATGTTATTACGAACAACAAACCTTTAATGATGGAGTGGTAGAAATTCATTCGTCTTGCATATTAATTATTTTAATACCACAAGCTTCCTATTCACCATTCGCAGCCTATAGCCACCACACTCTGTGAATGGAGCAGTCATGGGTGCTCAAGTTGGCATTATTGAAAACGGTTTTGTGCGATATAATTTGTATTGACCAACATGGTTCACAAACTGACCCCTATTCTGCGAGCGATCTTCGCATATTCTTGTTTAAGAGTGGTTTGGTAGATTTTGGAAAAACGCCATGTTAGGTTGCGCAGACTTCCGGGGTGAATCGAAGTCACATCGGCTTTTTTGAAAAACCGCAGCGAGAAACGGCAGATACATAACAGTGTGGAAACAGGTATAGACCAAAGAAGAATTCAGCAGTTGTCTCGCGGCTAGAAAATCTAGCCAAAATCACGTGCTCTCATATAAAATACACTGCAATATGTCGCGTAATCTCGCGAAATCTTGCTTTTTAGTGAGGTCCTAGCGAGGGCCTAGCGTTACTGAACTCCACTCAAGAGTTGTTGATCAAGTAATAGATCACCGTATTTGTGTCTTTGCAGCCAGTAGTCCCTTTTATGGAACGTTAGTGAAGACTTGAGAGGAAATTTTGGTCGTATGCTCCAACATCCCAACTACTGAATAAAGATTTAGTCAGGTTATTTTGACCTCATCACAATCCTGAAATAATTTATATAAATTATCTCAGTAACTAGCAGTTACGTGTATATTCTCAGAGACTTCACACTTTCGTCCAAGTGAAATTTGATTAATTTTCGTGAGACCACATTCCTGACTTTGGTCTTAAGTAAGTCATTTTTTATGAAACAGAACCCTGAAGACGATTTGCTTCGGTTAAAGGAATTCAATTTTGGTCCTCAAATTTCATATTCGAGATAGATTGCTGGTTTCAAACCGAACAAATCAAGAACGATTCCCGCATTTGAATGTTCAGTGAATCTGAAGAGGAACAGATACAAAACGTAATCGGAATGGATTATTCAACGTATTCCTCAGACGCAAACCCGACTGTGAATGGACGGGACAGAGAAGTAAGAAAACCCAGCACGCCACGATGCCCTACCAACGAATTTCGCGCCTTCTTGCCCGGGAATGAAATGCCATTCTCTATGGACCTACGTCAGAACTCTCGTTAACGGTGCGAGATTTGAGTTTTACATACAAGCTGACGGTGCATCAATCAAGAACCGCTTGTGTGCTATGACGAAAAAGCGAATTGAATGGGTGCTAAATACCTCCAATTGTAACGGATAAATATCGCAACGAAATTTAGATTTATTTTGGAACGTGAAAAATATATAGTTGTGCAAATTTGTGTAGATATTCGTGTGCTACAATTACATAACATTTTGTAATGTCACCCATTACTGTAATACTGTTATTTTTAACAAATTCAGTGATCTGGATAGGAAACGTATTTAGGTGACCATGAGTATTGACACAAAAGTAAAGCATAGCTGTATAAATTAACCAGATCTTCAACAGATTGAGATTGATAGTGCTCTAAATAGTGCTGACCTGAGCAAAAAATAAAAACGCAAACACCTCTCTTGATATCTTAAACGAGCAAAAGTTTTTCACATGTAGAGTATTCTAATGTTTTTGAATATATTCCGTTTTGTTATGACATGGATTAAAAAATTCTTCTTTCGTTACTTGAAAACATCAGTTAAGGTAAATCAGCGTATTACGCTACAGCGTTACTTAACACAGTTCAAACTTTGACTTTTAAAGTGTGCACTTAATGGTGTATTTATAAAAAGCAAACGATAACAGACCTCCCTTCATCAGGACGATAGAATTCGATTGGAAAAAGTATCTTTGGTAGATAAACGGAATTACAAATTGTGCAAAATAATCAACGCTTGTCCCCGAGACACACATGTAATCTTATTAGACGAAGAAGGTTAAAAATGCCCTGCAAAGAAGTCATTAGATATTACGTCAGGTCCATTAATGTTTTGTATTGCAAGTTATCGATTTAGAGGACTCTGATCGGAATTTAGGTAGTGACAATCAATTTTCAAACTGATAATGATATCACAGTACCACATTTCTCGTCTGCAATGCGTATCAGATACGTATGTCGAACATAAAATATTCGCTTCGCTTCATAATTGAATAACAATCCCTTAACCCACAATTACTAACAGTGAGCTGTGCTTGGCAAAGTAAAAAACACTTGTTGCGCTCGAAATAATAATATGCCAGTTGTTTCCATGGTGACGTGTTCTTCAATTTCGGAATCTTTCACTTTCCATGCAGCAGCTTTGTCTCCATTTCTATTTGCCTTTCTGTCTGTCTGTCTGTCTGTCTGTCTGTATGTATGTCTGTCTCGCTCTGTCTGTCTAACTGTCAGTCTGACTGACTTTCTGTCTGTTTTTGTATGTGTTTCAATATCCTACCATGTGTTTACTTGCCTGCATATCTGCTTTGTGTCTGTCTGTCTATCTGGCTGTTTTTAAATGTGCCTTCTACCAGCCCACGGCAGATGTACGTCTTTCAGCATATATATTTCAGGCCACCCTAAAAACACGGCTCGCGGACCTGTAAACTCATCTCACTGACTCACATTCGTAAAACACGGCTAGTTGACTCACGTGACTAAGAATTACGTGCAGGACTCAGTGGAGTGTCCAGGAGACGTACGTGTGTACAAGTACTAGCGCCGTGTTTGTGGTCCAGGAGACACATAGACCGTGTTTGCGGATGCGGGCCATGTTGGTGGATGTGAACTGGGCTTACTGGTATGTGAGCCGTGTTCATGAGTTCGTATTTAGAGCTATATTCACGAGTGATTGAGAAGTGTTGTTCCGGTAGCCTGTATATCTGCTTGTCTGTCTTGCATAAAGGTGCCTGCCTACTAGAATATATATCGAACTTTCTACCTGTTAGTCTGTCCATCTGTCTGTGTGTCCGTCAGTCTGCCTCTCTGCCTGCTGGCCTGCTTTACCAGCGAATTGCCGAGCAGAGCCTATCATGCAAGATGCAACCAGTGTCTGATGCTCATAAATATTCGTTCACAAAATAGTGCAGAACGCAATGAAACGCTCCCATATAATCAACGAAACAATTTTAATCGATTTTAAATATTACAAAACCTTCAAAACCAATGAGTATTGCGAGTCTGTAGCGTATAACATTAATATTCTGCTGGTAATAATCTACTTCAATGGCCATTTGACTTGCAAACAATTTGATAATACCAAACTGACAAAGAGTCTCTCCTAATTTCCGCTTAAGATTTTGCCAGAGGCTTGTTTTCGATTCTCACATTCTGATTTAATAATTTATAATAACGATTCAAAAAGAACCTGACGAAAGTACAAAGCCAAGAAGTTTGAGAGAATGAAAAACACCAGCGGTTACAAGATCTTTTTGTAACCGCGGGCGTGCTGACAGTATCAGATGTTTTGTGTGAGCTTCGGTCGTGTATCTCTATAGCAACTGTGTGACATCGCGTCCTTGACTTATACAAATTCACAAGACAGCTAAAATAATAAGTGCTTGACAAGTAAGCTACCATCGAAATTATAAAATAGTGGCGGTAGCCGGAAATTATTAATTTTTATTAAAATTCAACACCATTTTTTCAAATTTGTTATCTCATAGATCGTTTGATTGTGTGAAAATATTGGAGAGCTAGATAATAAGTAGCAAAGTCTTTAATTGTAAAGGGGCATTTTGCCGCTGATACGCCGCCAATGTTGCTTTGGGGGAGAAAAAACAGTGGCAAACTCATTGCGTCTTGAATGTTGCAGACCAAACCTACAACTCAAGTCAGAGGCAATCAGCACGTGCGCTATTTGTGAATTTGCAATTTTAGAGTTGCCAACCCCAATAAACTCTTACGCGTAACATACAATTTTACGAGACCGATTTCATGAAAGTAGAGACCTATTTCGGTTTTGTCTCTTATCCAGTTAAGCATGATGATTGAAACGCAACTTTTAGTAACAGATATGAAGGACTATTGTTATTGGTGATATTGTGTGCTTATTATATCAAAAAGCATTATCATTGTTATTATTATCTCTCTTAACTACAGTCATCAATCATCATTTCAAAACTCACCTTCGTTGGACAACTAAATGCAATTTAAGTATTTCTACCTATGAATATTTAGCTTCAGGACGGACACGCATTTACTTTACACTAGCTTACATCCAAATCGACAACTCTATGATCTTAATTAATTGTTTAATCAAGTAATTTATCAAAGATAAATCGTCTTATTACCTATGTCTACAGTCTGCAATTTATGGCAGTTTGACACAATGTCTCAGACTAAGATTACAATCATCATTTTCAAGTTACTGTGACAAAGATTCCAGACAAGAAAATCTAATCATCCTCACGAACCACGGAATCGCCCGCACTAAGTACTGAATCATTTGCATGACCCACTGAATCACCCAGGTAAATCACTGAATCATCTCTACGAACACTGAATCATGCGCACGATCCACAACATCACGCACACGACGAAAAACACGCGGAAACAAAATGTTTCGCCCGAGCGTATGTCACCCGCACGAATATCGAAGCATTTGCAGGTACCACGGGTCATAAGTCTATTTGCTATCAAGGATTTTGATTCGCAAGTACGATGCGGAGCAGGTTCATGTGGACCACACTGGAAATAAGCCTGACTTTTTGTACTACCTGTCTTTCCTACTTGTACTTTTATTTATTTTCATTCGTCATTTATCTTGTATATTTTTCTTGTCTTTCTGTACTTGTAAGTTAATTAAATAAATAGATAATAAAACGATTCCGAATGGTTTGATGCTCTTCACTGGGAGTGGATTCTCTTGGCTGCGCTGAAGTCCAACAGTGTCATATCGATGGAAGCATTTTCATCAAACCATCATACTTGAGTGATTTTATAGCCCTTTTGGCTACTCCTTATTTAATCGAACTACGGGAGCCTTGTTTATTTAAAACACCACAGACTACGTGATATTTTTAATGGTGAAATAATTAAAGACGTAACACACCAGCTGAGCACGCCCTTGAGGTGCCTTGTTCCGGGATCATTTGGAGATTGATTCATTTTTTGTCTTATATTAACTAAATCACCTTACAGCCAAACACGACAAAGTTAAAAACAAACTCAGAATAAAAACTGTATGTAGGACATAAAATGGTCTGATATAACGTGCCCGAATTTTGAGAACCAGTTTTCTCCACTGAATAACGGGCATCAAGCTGGTTCTCAGACTATTGCCGAGAAAAGACAGTTGAATCTCACCGTAGATAATTTTTTCGTGAGACTAATAAAAAACAAGCGATGCGTTCCTTAGATTAAAGACATTAGCGCTCCACATATAGAACGGAAACGGCGAATACTATTACAAATTTTAACTTTCCAGCTTCGCCGACCAATCATTTCATTAGCCGCCGAGCATATCCGTACAATAGCTTGGTCTTGCGTGATGTTTCTTTTTGGCGATATTCTCGCGTCTACGACCGAAGGCAGTCAAAGTTTCACGAAACGGTCCTCCAACAGGAAATATGTCAATATCTTGCCTAGCTTGCGTACGTTTACATTCACGAAGTAGAACATAACAAAGTGAGACAGTTGGTTAAAGGAAAAAAGGAAGGGCAGTGTCACGAAACGTAATAAAGGATCGGGCATTTGGAACACCTCGGGAATTTTTGTAGCCACACAATTTCCCTCGGAGGTGAACATAATCTACGCATGTGCGAACTTCATTCATACGCCCAATCAGTTTCCGGTTTGACAAAAAATCACCTACGAGGGGAAATTTGAGGTTACTAAAATAGCTAAGATGTCCCGGATGGGACTGATGTGTTATCTCCGAACTCGAACTTGTTAACTACAAATTATGTTTGACACCTCATGTTGTACTTCAGTAAGTACTTGAGATACGTAGCTATTAATCTGTACTCGAGTAATTTATGGCTTACATTGGATGAATGTTTAATCCCAGTGTGAATTTAGGGGTCAGCACGTGCTAATGCACGTGATGACCCCTCAGTTAACACTGAGTCTGAATTCAGAACCTCGAGTTTGTAGCTAGAATCTAGGGATCATTAAGTGCAATTTGGACTTGAAATTCATTTGTGTAAATCATGATATACTGAATACCCAATCAGAGCACATATCTTGAAATTGCACTTGAGTAACAGAGAAAATGTGAAACAAATTACGCCGAGTCCAACTTAAAAGTTTAGAGCCTGAGCCCAAATTGCACGTGTTTCTCGCCAATCTATTTGGCCACGCAAGTTACGACACCACGTGTTTTCTCACGATCCGCCCTTCTTCATAGAGTACCTCTTACAAAAGTAAATGTCGTCCATCCATACTACAGGTTCGTTTACTGGGTTGTGGACGAGACACCAAAACGAATGCAGAAGTTTAACTCCCTTTTCCTTATGGCAAGAAAAAAAAATCAAAATAGTCTTTAGAAAATGTTGTAATCCATCTTGAACTGAAGCATTTCGCTGTTTGCAAGACAAAATGAAACCTTATCGGCAGATTTTCGCATTTAACCAACTATCTTTAAAACAGTAGAGTTTGACCAAGTGAATGTATATATTGGAAGTGACTCTATACCAGCCTGCCCCTAATTAGGTGAGAACATATTTTTAGTAAAAAGGCACATTCATAACAAAAAAAAAAAAACTTTATCAACATAATGACCAAATTTCTGACATAACTGTTCAATATAAAATTTCAAAAACTCTAACATATTCTGCTTTTGCTTTGTGCAACTTCTTTGACAAAAATTGTAAAAGTCCATTATTTTGATATTGGAGACCGGAGCACGATGCTCCGAAATTAGTCAAATCTTGACATTTTGAAGAGCCGTATTGCCTTATGTATGTACGAAAGTCTTGAAATTAAACTTGATAAATTACCTGGTCAACATACACATCCTCATCGTCATCATTACCAACGTCGCGTCGTCGTCGTCGTCATAATCATTATCATCATCATCACTATCATCATCATCATCATCATCGTCATCATCACCATCATCATCATCATCATCACCATCAGTAGCAGCAGTAGTAGGCGCTTGGGAATTCTTATTTGTACT